>BQNB010022081.1:0-61813 GCA_026074375.1 Tanacetum coccineum | reverse complement strand
AAAGTCCAAACCAATAATAAACAGAAATACACACTTCAAAAAGAGTATGATGAGAGATTGGATAATAACAATGCTTAGGTTACATCGCACGTAACTGTTGTACCATGTAACGCCCCCGCAGCAGCGCGCGGGCAACCATGCTTGTTAAGATAATTATGATACAGGTTTTTTAGTGGTGTTTGATTAAGCTTACTTTTGGGCTTACAAGCTTATTTAACTTGGTTTATATTAGGAGCATTAGATTAAGTTTATTGATAAAACAATTAGAAGGAGGTTTGAACAAACCTTATTTGACCTATTAAAGATATATAAACTTTTACTTCGTCTCCCTTACTTTTTTAGTTTAATTGTGAAAAAGACGTTTGTCAAGGAGACAAATTACGTCCACGAAACAATATTATTCCGTATGTATGTATATATTTACTCTTTTGTGTAGGAGGTTAAACCAAGAAATAGGCCAACTCAAATTGAGACTATTGAAAATGTGCATAAAAGACAGAAAGGAAAAGGCAAATGGTGTGATTCAAAGGAAGAAAAAGTGCATCGATATCTGCGAGAATATCAAAGAAAAAATTGTATAAGTATATGAGATTACTGATGATCCATTTGATCCACGTACACGGGCTGAGCTAATCTGCATTCTAGAAAATAAGAAAGCTGGAATTGAAGCCGAAGTTGAGTTGAAGCATTATGACTTGAAATGAAAGAGCAAATGGAAAACCATTCAAACAAATCTTTGAAAGTCTACGAAATACGATGCCTTGCAGCAAGTCGATGATTGGTCCAGCTGAGGAAAGGTATTGTGCGCCAACAAGCAAAAGAACCCGCACGTTGTGGCGGGGCTAATTTTTTCCCGAATAATTTTTTTTTACGTTTCGAGGGGTTTTTTTTTAGCGATGCGTTATGCGGGGCTAATTTTTAATATTATTTTTTTTGTATGATTCGGGGAAAAAAAAATTGCGTTGGGACGGGCTAATTTTTTCCCGAATATTTTCTTTTTTTTGGACGGTTTTGTAAATTTTTTTGCGGGAATTTTTGTGTAAGAAAATCGTAAATAGTTAAAAGGTGAGGGTCCGTTTTGTATTTTTTTTACTTTGGGCCAGATTTTAGGCTATTTTTAGGTTTTTTATTTTTGGCTAATTTTTTCTCGGATATTTCCTTTTTTTGTATGATTCGGGAATATTTTTTTTTGCGTTGGGACGGGTTAATTTTTTCCCGAATATTTTCTTTTTTTGGGACTGTTCGATATCTTTTTATTGTTAATTTTTTTACGGGATTTTTTCTGTAAGAAAATCGTAAATAGTTAAAAGTTGAGGGACCGTTTTGTATTTATTTTTTTTACTTTGGGCCAGATTTCAGGCTAATTTTGGGCTTCTTTTTTTTTTTTACTTTTGGCCACATTTTGGGCCACATTTTATGCGAATTTTAGGCTAGTTTGTCGACAAGAATGTTGTTCTTATAGATAACCCCCCCCCCCCCCCCCCCCCCCCCCCCCCCCCCCCCCCCCCCCCCCACCACCTTTTTTTTATATGGCTTATGTGTTGGGCCTCATATTTAAAGTGTTAAAACTCTAAAACAAGTACCACCGAACCCTAATAAATCAAGTGGCGGCACAAAAGAATTTTCCAGGGCTTGCACGAATTTTTCTTGGGTGATTTGAAGGTTAAGGAGTGTGGGAAAAATAGTAAGAAAGATTGTGGAGGCTTGGTTTGATTTCGGGTATTGGTTTTGTTCGATTATATCCACCGAATTTTATAAATCCATAGAATCATCAATAATTATCAAAGGTAATTTTATGACTTGTTTTTCATCCATTTATAATTCAGTATTAAACACAGAAAATAAGCCATGAATGTTTGTTAATTTGATCATACGAATGAATATATGTTCGAAACCCTAATTTTGGATTAATTATGTAATCGGTATAAAAATAATTTGTAAAATTGATTTATAATTTTATAAAGGTAGCATATTCATGTAGAATCTCAGATAAATTTGTTGGTTAAATTTTAAGAGGCTCGGAAATAATTATTTAGGATTTAATAACTTTGGCTGCATTTGCGAAATAAAGAGAAAAGGAAGCAAATAATTGGAAAACGAATTAGGGTTAGGGTTTTTGTATTATTCCCAGGTCCAATACATGCTAATGAATGTATAAAAATTGTGTAATTATTGGGGAAAATGTTAATTAGGGTTTTACTATTTTGTCCAGGTGTAATTAATGCCAATGATTGGGAAATAATTATGTTTGTGCTTGGGAAAAATTCAATTAGGGTTTTTAGTGGATTTATTTGTTAACCCGATTTGCTATTTAAATACGTATAAGGATCTTGTGTTGTAATTTCTGAACTATGGGGTCTGTTTTAGAATGTTATTATTATTTATTATATTTCTGTATATATAAAATAAGTTGGGGGGTAGAAAATGGCATTTTGATATTATTTTATGTAAAACCTTACTATTTATAGAACCTGCATATTTATAGAAAAAATGCTTATTAATGGAAAACTTACTATATATGAAATGTTTTTTTGGAAAGTCTATTTTTAGAAAGTCTATTTTTGGAAGTTTAATTATGGAAACTTATTAAATCAGGAAAGTTATCATTTATGGAAAGTTAATTAAGGAAAGTCTATTCTTGGAAACTTACTATAATTAGAAGCTGCTATTTTTGGAAAGTACCCAATATAACAAGAATACTAATCATGAAACATACTAATCATGGACTTGGAGAATGGAGATAATAAATGTGTAGTATTTGTATGTTTGTTGTAGTGAGCAATGATGGATACGAAACGAACCCTCGACTTACCGATGTATTCAGATCCAAAAATACCTGTGAAAAGATCTTTGAATTGCGAACAAAACGAGCCAAATATTGCTATGCTTCCGACATATGCACGACTTTATAAAAATTGTTGAAGTTTAATATAAATAGAAAAAAAATAAAAAAAATTGCAGAACGTACCTTCAGCTTTTAACTATTTACGATTTTTTTATGTAAAGAACTTTATTTATCAAATATATAACACATTTCTACCGATTCATTCGGATAAAAAAATACCCGCGGAAATATTTTCCAGTTGCGAACAAAACGAGCGAAATAACGTGTGCCCACATTTCCACTCAACATTTATTCGAAACAGATTCGCTGAAAATTATGCCCCGCGGCAACGGGCGGGCTACGTAATCAAATCGCACAAAAACAAGCCCCACTGCAACACGCGGAATGTCCAGCTCTTATGTAGTCAAAAACCGACCTATGCTAAAAAAAAAATTACGCTTCGCAGCAACGCGCGGACAATCATGTTTGTTTATCACGGTTATGTTCTTTCAGGCCCAATGTGTGAATCGTGGGGCTTAGGTCCAACCATAAGTAAATATTGCCATTGTCCAAATGTGTTAGGAGATCTCACTCAAATAGCAATCAATGTAATTGAATGTACCAGTACATACACGCTGTTGGTTGTCAGAAAACACATATTCAGGTTCATACTATGAGAGCTAAATACCTTTTGAGACTAAGTTAGCCCTCGCCGCAACGCGCAAGCAATATGCCTCCTTGTTCAAAACAATATCGTAAGAATTCATTGTCGCTAGTTTCCAATTTTTAATTGTATTCTGTATATTCTGGATATCGGTTTATAGTTTTGTAATTTTAAAAATAAAAGAGTGCAAAGTTTTAGTACGTAGAATAATTTAAATTCTTTTGAAATTGAAGGGATGTGTTTGGTCCATTGTAATGCTCTTAAAATTGTGGCTTGGAAGTTGTGATTAGGTTAAGGATACGTACGTATGTTTTATTAAAGGTTATAGATGTGCATACTTACATAGTTGTTTGCTACTCTTTCTTATCGTTTCAACTTTCACTCGCATGATTCACACCATCTTTCTAATTAAACCATACAAGCTCTACACACACAAATCATACTATGGGAAGAGATCAAATTTAGTGAATTTTTGTGTTTAAATATCTTATAATACTATTATAATAATAGTATGCACAGACGGAGTTTTAGCATAAATGTTAAATTAAGTTCATATCACTATTATAAAAATGGTTCCATTTATGAGCTTTAGGTCCAATTTTCGTATGCTTATAACTCGTGCATATTTTTTTTATTTATAAAAGTTAATCTGATTATTTTTGACCAAAGTTGGTTTCAGTTTTAACATTTATAGGCCAATTAACATTTTTTATTTTGTCGTGTGGTTAAATCATGCTCTTTCATTGGTGTAATTTGGTTTTCTTCAAAAAAAAAGAATCAATTTCAATTTCGTGTTGAAAAATGGCGGATCCTCCCCGGGGCCCGGGACTTCCCTCCCCTCCTTTATCCCAGAGGCCCGGCCCTTACTGCTCCGTCCCACCCGCGGACCCGTTCGTCCTTCAAAATAATTCCACAAATTAGCAATTAATCTCCTTTCTTTCCGTATAGTGTTTTTGAAATCGCTATAACACCTGATTTGAGGATTTTAATCTTTTGATTAATTTTATTATCGTAGTGTGTTGTTTTGGCTGTTTGTTCTCATCTTCGGGATTCTAAGGGTTTAGTTTGTTCTTCCCTTTTTTTTCCACTTTTTGATTCCCATTTTCCTGTTTTCCATCTTCACGCTGCTTCATGGGGCATCGATTCCAGAATCTCTCTTCAATTAAATTGATCAATCCTCCTAAGGTCTCCTTCCTCCAAAATCGGGTATATGTTTATAAATTTTCCGATGATTTGCAACACCAGGGATCTTCTGGGAAGGGTTTTTGCAAAGTATATGGGTTTACCGTGGTGAGTGGTTTTTATCCTAACAAGGAAATCCTAAGTCATGGAAAAGAAAAAATATGGAAATAATTCGCTTTTTCTTTTGTGCGTTTCTTTCAGGTTAATAATGTAGATCGCTTAATTGAGAGACCTCAATACGATTTGGATTGGACCAGAATTTTCACTTATTTGCCGAACCATGTGCATATGAAGCCTAATGCTTCTCTGTGCTACGTTTCAAATAGTTTTGTGGGATTTAATTGATGCTTTGACACCTAGGGTTTATGGCAACCTAAAGTCTAGGAAAATGGTGGCTCATTTGGTGAATATAGTTACTGTAATAGGCCACCCCTGTCATCAATACTTCCTGCATTGCGTGATGGATGATTCGTGTCGTTGTCGACTGTAATCTACTGAACCTTATTTATTTTTAGGAGAAGATGTATAGAAGCTAGGAAAGGTAGAGGAATGATCTTGTATCCCTAATATGTATGTCTGACTTTCAAATGAGGGTTTTTTTTTAATAATGTGAACCTATCGTATTTTAGGGGTTTTTTATGGGTGAGTGATAGAATTGGAATATATTATATATAAAAGAATAATTTTTTTGTGCTACATGCTGGTGTTGCATCTTGGTTTAATTATATTTGGGTATTGCACAGGCAAGATTTGGTTTTATAGTGAGCGTTTTAGTTTGGGTTGACTTAGAGGGGTGGTGTTCCTATTCCTATGCCGGGGCGAGGGTCGCTTAGGGAGTTTTGTTTGGAGATTTATTTTTTGGGTAGGGTCGGTTTATGGAGAAGTGTTAGGATAGGTGGTGTTTGTTTAGTTTCAGTTGATGGGGGGGAGACCGCGGTTTAGGTGGGCGGGATGAAGTTGTATTTTATGATACAAGTTGAAAGTCGGTCAATATTTATGCTATGGGTGTATGTGGTTGGGTGCTTGTTTGGTTGATGAAATTGGATAAGTGTATGGTGAGGGTGTGTGTGAACGTTGGTTCGGTTTTGTTGGGTGGCGGTGAAAAGACCTTTCCAAAGTTGTACAAAATTGGAGTAATTTATTTTCAAGGGGGGGAGATGTGGGTTGTTGATTGAATAGTATTGTGGAGAGTGGAAGATGTACGGAAGTGGGTGTGGGGGTTAATTGGTTTTTGGAGAGTTGGAGGGGTGTGTGGGGGGTTTGAGGACCAGCTTGTGGATGAGTTTGAGGGTGGACTTCGATCTAAGTAGGGGTGTGTGTTTGTTGGTGTTGTATTGGGTGTCTAGTTAGGTGATTAGGATGTTGATTAGTAAGATTTTGGTGTGTGGATGGTGCTGAGAGTGGGTTAAAAGGGTTAAATGGGTGAAGACTAGGATGGCGGGGCGGAAATCTAGAAAAAGGCTAGGTTGTTTTATCAGCGGGGGGGGATGGCTTAGGTGGGGGAGGATGTTGTACATTGAAGGGAGAAGAGGGGGATAGAGGGGGTTGTGGTTGGAGAAATATTGATTGGTTGACATTGGGCGTGTCTTGTGTGTGATTGGGCCAAAGAGTGATGATGATTAGAGTATAAGATTGTTTGGGGGGGGCTAGATGTGGGTGGGTGGTATATGGACTGGGGGTTTGGGATTATGGTTTAGGGAATAATTGATGAAATTGCATTAATTGAAGAAGGAAAGGGAGGGTGTGGTCAGTTGGAAGCAGGGCGGGTTATGAGGGGTTTCAGAATAGGGGGGGGTTCTCTTATTAATTGCAGCATAAATAAATTTATGTAGGGTTAGCTATAGTTAGTGGTGCTGACGGAAGAGTAGGCAAAGTTGGTTGCTAAAAAATCTATAGTGTTTTTTAAGGGATGGGAATAGACGTTCTTGGGCGTCTTGTCTTTGGGTGGCTGGGGGGATTGGTATGGTTGGAGGTTGTTGATGTGCTGGGGGATATTGTAGATTGTCGAAGCGTGTTGGAGTAGTGTAACATGGTTGGGGGGGAGAGGTGTTGGGGATTTATCTATTTATGAAGAGGATGTGGAGGCTAAGGGGTAAATTAGGAATATTATTTTTAGTGGGGGGTAAGTTGGGGTCAAGTGGGTGGCATGGGGCCGCGGCGTTTGTGGTGGGAGTATGGGGGGGTGAGAGAGAATATTGTTTAAGTTTGACTGGGTGAGTGTGGGCAGGGTTGGAGCCTATGGGAATCAGTGGCGAGAGTAGGTGGGAGTATCCGGGGTTGAGTGGGGGAGAGGGGGGGTTGGAGTGTGATAACGAAGATTCTATACTATGGATCGTGGTTTTTGAGTATATATTATTGGGATTGGAGAATAAGGAGGATAACGGAAGGAGGATGAGGGGTGAAGTTGTGGGGGAAGGATTTGGTGATATATTTTTTTTTTTGAACGGCAACTTTATTAAAAAAAACTAGCAAGGAGCTAGAAAGACATTACAAAGAAATAAGATAGGGGTTTTTTAACCAATACTCCCAAGAAAAAACCCTATTACATCTACTAGAACACCATAAAAAGGACCAAGAAACAATGTCATCAAAAATCGTCGAACGATTAGGAGGCGAAGCGTCAAAGACCAACTGATTTCGAAGCCTCCAAATCCGCCACCAAGCAACATAAAAAACACCTTCTAAAATAGACTTGAGACGGGAAGAAAGTCGAAAGGATAAGAACCAAGCATCCCAATCCGAGAAAGAACAAATCTCCTGCCAATCCAAATCCCACCAACGACAAATTTTACGAAGAACAACCCGAGCCACGTCACATCGAAAGAAAACATGCTGAACATCCTCCATAGCAGCATTACAAAGAGGACACAGATGGGAATCCAACAAAACACCTCTACGGCTAAGATTGACTCTAGTAGGTAACCTATCACGACGAGCACGCCAAGAAAAAACATTAACTTTAATGGGAATGAATTTTACCCATCTCGTTGCAACATCCGACGAAGGGAGAAACAAGTCATCAATAAAGTTTCTGATGACTTTAACCTTGAACTCTCCATCTCCCGACAAATCACAAGTCCACCTATCTTTGGAAGACGAGAGGACAACCGAGTTCATAATTGAAGAAAGGTCATCCCACTGCTGCCGCTCAGCTCCATCACGCACGTCCCGGCGAAAAGAAGCTGAGACCGAAGAAGCTCCCATTTTATTAGCCACCACAATCTCCTTATCCAATTCGAGAGCAAACAAACGGGGAAACTGAACACAAAGAGGGGCATCAGCTAACCATATATCATACCAAAAACTAGTACAAGACCCGTCCCCAATCCGCTTCTTACAATGCGAAGAAAAATCAAAACCAGAATCTTTCAAAGATTTTACTTCACGTAAAATAGAGCACCAAATCGAGGGTTGATCGGTCACATGAAGATCAAACTTTGAGCCATAAATCGCTTGAATAACTTTACACCATAAAGAGCCATCGCCAGAAATGAAGCGCCACACCCACTTCAACAAAAGAGCACGATTCAACGCGAAGAAACTTGAGACACCAAGACCACCGTTCAGTTTGGACGCTAAGACATTGTCCCAAGCTACCCACGAAATCTTTCTATCCGAAGAATCAACACCGTTGAAGAACTTACTACGGATAGATTCCATAGTCTTCAACACGCCTTTTGGAACCTTAAAGATTGACATATAATAAATTGGAGAGGCCCCAAGAACGGATTTAAGAAGGGTCAATCTGCCGCCTATGGAAAGGGTTTTAACCTTCCATTTAGATAACCGGGCTTGGAGTTTGTTCACCAAGCCAACCCAAGCCGACTTCCGAGACATACACTCCCCAACCGTCACACCAAGATAACGAAAAGGAGTGTTCAAAACAGCACACCCGATCCTATTCGCCGCCTGCACAACAACATTCTGAGAAACCCCGACACCCAAGACTTGGCTCTTAGCAATGTTGATCTTAAGACCCGACGCAAGATGGAAGCAATTAAGAACTTTAACAATATTATGTAAGTTCTGTTCGGACCACTCTCCAATGAACATGGCATCGTCAGCATAAAAAAGATGAGAAATATTAACCGAGCCATGCAATTGAAAACCTTTAAACAGCCCATCATCAACAACACGGGAGAAAGAGATATGTAACGACTCCATAATAAGAATGAAAAGATAAGGGGCCAACGGATCACCTTGTTTCAACCCACAACAAAAAGGGAACTCGGACGTTGGGCTACCATTAACCAATATGGAAGCCATGGAGGAAGTAAAAGTACCACGGATCCACCTACACCAATTCGGCCCAAACCCAAACGCATGAAGAATATCCAAGAGATAATCCCACCGAACCGAATCATACGCCTTAGCAAAATCAACCTTAAAAAACATAGCTTGCTTCTTTTTTCTCTTACACCAGTTTAACATCTCATTTAAGATAAAAGGACCGTCCAATATTTGTCTATTAGCAACAAAGGCCGATTGAGTCTCGGAAACTAAATCGGATATAACAGTAGCCAAACGATTAGCTAAGACTTTCGTGATCACCTTATAAACGCATCCAATCAAACTGATAGGCCGAAAATCATTAACGAACTTAGCATCATTAACTTTAGGAATTAAGGCGATGAAAGACGAGTTACACCCCCTTGGAAACGTACCAGACTTAAAAAAATAGTCGACCGCATCGCAAAAATCCGCTCCGACAAGACTCCAATACTTTCTAAAAAATTCAAACGTATAACCATCGGGGCCAGGAGACTTATTCTCGCCACAGTTCCAAACAGCCCTACGAATTTCGTCCCTCGATACTGCCCTATCCAGCTCATCCACCTGATCCGAAGATAACCGATTATGAAAAGGAGCATTAAGTTTGAGACGATCATGACACGGTTGCTGAAATCGAACTTCAAAGTGATTCTTAAATGCCTCCTTCACAATACTCGGATCAGTACACCAAGTGCCCTCAACGAAAACACCACGAATCGACAACTGAGACCTTTTCTTATTAATAATACCATGAAAGAATTTAGAATTCTCATCTCCTTCGATAGCCCATTTGATTTTAGATTTTTGAACCAGATCCTTAACCTCCAAAAGTTTAATATCTTGCAGCCGTCGGTTTAGATCCATCCGATTGAGAAGGATGTCATCAGAAACGTTTCCCCTTTCCAAGTCTTTATCAATAGAGATCAAATCATTCTGTAGGGAATTCTTTGCGTTATGAAGATGAAACTTTTTATCTTTAACCCATAAACGAATAATAGACTTAAGGTCTTGCAATTTCTTCTTGAACCTAACCATAGCATTGGAATCAGAATGCGAAAAAGACAACCACGCATGCTCCACCATCGAATCAAAACCCTCCATCCTTAACCAAGATTGATAGAACCGAAACGGAGTCGGACCAAAATCAGACAAAACTTCCCTCAAAAGAATAGGACGATGATCGGACAAGTGACGGTCAAGACACAAAGCTGAAATAGACGGATAAAGCGAGATAATACCTTCCGTAACAAGAAAGCGATCTAATTTACTCATTTTGGAGGCTGAGGGATGCGACCAAGTAAACGAGTACCCTTCCAACTTGACATCCACAAGACCAGAAGACACAATAAACCGATCAAAACACCGTGCACTAGAAACATTGAAAGACGAACCAAGTCTTTCATCCATAGTCCGAACGTCATTAAAGTCACCCATTATAATAGCTTCGCCGTTCCATCTCCGTACAAGATTAGATAAAAAATCCCAAAGAGCCCTTTTGCTCCCAGGCTGTTGAGGAGCGTAAACCGCCACCAAAAGAATCTTGACATTACGAGGTAACCATGTGCCGTAAATAGCTATAAAATTATCAGAAATAGTAGCGCCATCTTTCTTGAAGATAGAAGCCTCCCAAATACAAAGAATACCACCAGAATTCCCTAATGAGTCACTGGCAACAAAATCAAAGTTTGAATTTCCCCATAGGGACTTTACGTCCATATGAGAAATACAATCCATCTTTGTCTCTTGCAACGCTAAAAAATTGATCCTATGCTTACAATTTAACTCCTTAACCCACTCCTTTTTCGTCTTGTGCCCAAGACCTTGAATATTGAGAGAAAGAATATTCATTTAAAAATATCTTCATCTCCTTGTGAGCCAATAATGCGTTCCATATCTTTCAAACACCCATCCAAATTATAACCCATAGAATGTCCAACCCGAACCATGTCATCCAAAATGTCAAGAATAGAGCCACCGTTATGAACTTTATGGGAAAAGGAAGAAACTGATCCTCCATTAGAGGAATCATGAACCTCCTGTGAATGGTCCATAACCTTAGCATCCACCCTAGGCATATTCACCATGTCTTCACCATTAGTAGAATCATGTCTTCACCCTAGGCATATTCACCATGTCTTCACCAAGTCATTTTCCTTGTTCTTCCCTTTAACCAAACCAACCTTTTCCCTATTCATACCAAGAGAACTTGTGGCAACGTATGGATGGTTAGCCACATTATCAACCGTATTGGAAATACCCCTATTTTCACCTAACTCGTCATCATTTTCAACCTTCTTATGTGCATCAAATGGGTTCGAAGTACTTTTCATTGGTCTAGTCGTTTTAGAGTTATTCTTCGTACCACTTGTACTAGCACCATTCTTTTTTAAAATAGGTTGATATTCTTGTTTAGTAGACTTAAACTGAAAAATGAGACCCATATTAAAGCAGGAGCGCAGGGAGGGTTTTACATGAATGAAACTGTACAGGTAAGTGTGAGGTCATACACATGCATCTAATAACATACAGTAACTTTCTAAGCAACTAATAGAATTCATAATTTGAATTTGTTTAGTTTATTAAGTAAATGTCATACAACTTTTGCAAAGCAAGGAAACAACCTTTTCCTACAGGTAAATCAAAAAGGGCTAAAGAAGTGTTTGAGCTTATTCATGTTGATTTGGACACACACATATTTCAATTCCTGTCTACCAAGTGTCCGAGTGCAAATGATCCATAACACAATGTGAATGAAGAGAGTTAGACATACTCGGTGGCATAACCAAGGCATTTAGCTAAAAGTGTAATTCCCAATAAGCTGGGAAATAAAACCCACCCTTGCAGAGTCCTTTCTTGTCCGACTCTTTGTATAGCAGCGAATCAGCGTCTCCACCTGCTTCATTGTTGACAGTTGTAGCTGCCAGCAATAGAGAAACACTACTACAACCGAAGCTACCTGAAGGTTGTTAACAACGGTAGATTATTAGTTTTTATATTCGTTGTTTAAAAATATCATGGAATATTGGAAAAGAATAAGTGTTGTTGTGTGTAGCTAGCAGTTGTGTTCTCAATCTATAAGCATTACGCACATAAGGCACTTAAAAATTAACAATTTCAAAAAAGTTTTCAGGTTTGCTTGTTAATAGATACATTGTTTTGAGGTCGTTTGTGATTGCGCATCAAAACCGATTATTTGATGACATGCGAGTCATATAAACAATTTGGAATTTGCAAATCCAAATAGCTAATTGAAACACAAGAAATATTACATCGCAATCCCAAGCACCCTTTTTCTTCTACCAAACTGTTAGAATCTTTAAAAAAACTTGACACTTTTCACCTAAATAACCAAATGGGGAGCATAAGAGGTTACTCTCAACTTGCAGCGGCCATACAGTTGGTAGGTACTAAGTCGGTTATTTAACAATTTATTTTAGTAAATCATGTCTATTCGTAACAATTAGACAGATATAATTAAGAGCCCTTTTTCCATTTTGGTCTAGTAATGAACATAACTCATTTTGACTAGTCTCTTTGCCACCCCTTGTTCGTAAATATTCAAAAGGTATCAAACATTTGAAAGCAACTTACCATCTCTATAGGTAGGAATAAACACTCAAAAAAATCATCTTAGTAAATTAGCCAATAACAACGTGTCAAAAACTGTTAATTAACGGGACCGACTAACATGTTGCATGATATTATGGGCAGCCATGCTCATGCCATTATGCTCAATAAACAGGTGATACAATTCTTACAACTTAATCTCTTAAGTATTTATCTGGAAGAGAAAATGTTACTTAAGTTTTCAAGATATCTCTAATTATCATTTTCCCCTCACATATTTGCCTAAAAAAGTTTTGATTCTTCACTAAGAGGGCATTGCTGAAATTTACGTTTCCGGCTTATGGCTTATTGGTTTTGGGCTTATGCTTTATAACCTTACTTTTGTGGCTTATATTGAAACTTTTCAGCTTATATAAGTTTAAACGATATAATAAACTTGTGTAAGTCAAAAAGTTTCAAAATAAGCCACAAAAGTGAGCTTATGAAACATAAGCCCAAAACCATATAAGCCGTAAGTTGGCTATATAAGCCGATACAAACATTGACGAAACAATATCAACTTAGGACCAAGTGTTTGTTTAAGCGTTTATCAACTTATCGTTTTAGGCCTATGTATTATAAGCTTTATTTTTTCGGCTTATTTTGAAACTTTTATTAGCTCGTAAAGTCTTAATATAAGCCAAAAAATGGGGCTCAAGCGTATCACCAGGTATCTAGATTTATGAGGGTTATAACAGAAACTATATTGCACGAAAATAAAGACTCACCAAAATTAGTAGGCTCAAGCGTCTGAAGCTTATGCGCATGAAACTTATTCAGTCTCGATCCTCGCTGTCCTTGTCTATTTTGGCATTTGAGGTCCTCGCTGTCTGTTTTGGCATAGTGGATCAAGTGCAGGGTCCTGCATTGCAGACAGAATGGTAGAACAATATGAGCTTTCAAAAAGTATGCGGAATATTACGGTATAAGATACAGTATACCCACATAAGAATTTGACATTGGTCTTGGATCAATGCTTGTTCGAGAACTGAAAAAGGATTCAAGATCATTGTCATCCTTTTGTTAGTTCATCTTGGTAGCTGTGGCGGCAACAGCCTTATCTCGAACTTCTGCATGCTTCAGCCTTTGTAACAGCGGCTTTCTCCTTTTCTAACATTTGTACCTGATTGGAGTTGGGTTTGGTTGAGCCGAAGACACTTACATTAAATGTTATACATCATTTTTATCTCTTAGAAGCTAGGTTCAACTCTCACCTTCATATCTTAATTGCAAATTTTCTCCATTCCATACCTCTGCAATTCAGATACAAAGGACCAACAATCAAGATTCAAATTTCAATAACTTTAGACAGGTGATATGTACTTTCTAATGAGTATTAAAAAGCTAATAAAACAGTGATAATTTTCATCGTGCCGATAAGACGGTAACTAAATGATGAAATGACTACAAACATATAACTGAGTTGATCTAAAAAAGCTTATGTTAAACTTTCTCTTACGGCACCAGCAGACATCAATCCACCATAAGCACGGTCAACAGTTCTTTAGTTCCTTGACAATCTGGGCCTCTTATATTCCGTTGGCCTCAAATGGGGAATCTGCATCCATCAATGTATTAGTTTAGCTCTAAAATTCTCAAAAGCAAGTAAAACACAAATAGCTTGGCAATCACAACTTATGCACTACATTACTTAAATATCATGAACCCTTCTAATAATTAGGCTATTTTTATAATTATATGAACTAACTGCCAAAAAATTCGCCATGGAATAAACCAAACAGTACTAAAATCTGTATATAACATCCATAATATTCGCCACTAAAAGTCTAAAAGCACAAAACATGCCGTTTTTTTTATTCTTAGATCATTCATGTCTCATTCTTGTAAAACGATCGAATAAGTTAAGGAACTATAGCAAACTCAAAAACATCAAATCATCGTAATTGAAAATTAACTTAGAGATGGACCCTAAAATCTTACCTAGTTATTCGACTATTGTTGTTATTGATCGATCGTTTCTTCGGATGTGATGATGGTGTTTATTGAACAATCACTGTTGTGAGCCGCCGCTGCTCATCTTTTTGATGGATGATGTAGGTGGTAGATTGTGTGTTTGATGGGAAGAATGCGTCTGTGTTATTGAAGAAGGGGTCTTTTGCTGGAGGACACGCATCCCTACACGTGTCCTTTTTGTGGGAAAAGGGTTTGGTATTAAGTGATTAAATCGGGTTGGGTCACGCATTTAATACATCAGGTCAAAGACGGGTCAGGGTATTGTGACACTAAAGTAAGTAAATTTTTTAACTAAAATGATCATACAAATGAATGGCAAAAGTAAGTCACCCGAATGCTCAATACACCAATCACATGAACCTGAAAACACTAAGCAAAGAAGAAGATGGACCTGATCTTTGAGTGTCCTTTTTCTTTTTCTTCGTTGTGATATTCAATGTTTTCTAGCCAACCCGTCCTAACTCATCAAATTCGAATTGTCTTTATATTGATATGTTACCCAGCTTGTTATGACATTAGATATCTGGCCACCAATTTGAAGCACCTGCAGAAACCATATTAAAGGTATGGGTGTTGGTGCAGACTAAAATGGGTAAAAATCAACATAAAAAATTACAAAACAGATAAATAGCTATGCATCAATAAATACAGAGAAAAATAATTGTGCAGAGGCTTTATGCATTTGATCTGTTTAGTATAAAAGTATAAAAGCACATTTTTCAGTAAATGCGTGTGTGTGCTGGCGTGCATCGTGAGGGAGAGAGACTGACCTCCCAGGTATCCACCATTACGAACTTAGAAATTTTGCAAGCGGATTGACACATTGTAATACGATGTACCGCTGGTATGAGACCCTACACAAAGATGAAAAGTTTAAAATAGGTACAGGAACCCGCACACCCTCTTTGGATGTTACTCCCCCCGTCTCAAAATTATTGTCCCCTATTGACTTTTTAGGTCTTTTTCTTCGAACTTTGACCTTAAATATTTTGGTTTGTGTTATGTTATACTTGATGCAAAATATATAAATTGATTGGTTTTTGATTGTATTTTCATTGTTATAATTTTCATCAAGTATTATATAACACAAACAAAAATATTTAAAGTCAAAGTTGAAAGAAAAAGACTTATAAAGTCAATAGGGGACAATAAATTTGGGACGGAGGGAGTAGTTTGAACATTAAAAGTCCTTGAAAAGAGACCACCGTTTTCTTGTATGCATCATTTACAAGCGACATATACCCTCCAACGACTTGAAACCCTTTTGAGTTAAGTGCATCTCTTGCCAATTCTAAGCAACGAAAAAAGAAAGTTAGCATGTATCTGAAACTATATTCAATCGCACTATTGTAGCTGTCGTATTATGACATGTCAAGTCGGAATTACTTTATTTTGAGTGCGTGGCTGCATACTAAAAAGCCGTAAATGCATGAATGCAGGAGGATTGAAGCTTCCGGTCGATACCAAAACTACGTGCATTTTGCCCCAGCAAAAGTGTGAGAATTCCGAAACAAATCAAGGTTTTAACTTTTGTATTACAGGGGTGTTTGTTTCGGCTTATGGCTTACTTGGTTTCGGGAGTATGTTTCATAAGCTCAGTTTTTGTGGCTTATTTGAAACTTTTCGGCTTATATAAGTTCAATATGACATAATAATAAACTTATATAGGCCAAAAAGATTCAAAATAAGACACAAAAAGTGAGCTTACGAAACATAAACCCAAAACCAAATAATTCATAAACTGATATATAAGCCAAAACAATTTGTTTTGGCTTATATAACTGGCTTATGGCTTATTTAATTTTGGGCTTATGTTTCATAAGCTCACATTTATGGCTTACTTTGAAACTTTTCGCCTTATATAATTATATAAGCTGGAAGTTTTAAAATAAGCAACAAAAAGTGAGGTTCTAAAACATAAGCCCAAAATCATATAAGCCAGCTATATAAGCTAAAACAAACACCCCCTAAACATCTAAAAATTGCTAAACAAACGATACTTGAAATTGACATATAAAGTACCATACCTATGAAACATCAGGGCGCATTTGGTTTGTGCCTCGAAAGCTACTTTGAATCCCACTTATGAATTGGAGTTAAAAACTATAATCAAACAAAAACAAATCAATATATTACAACCTTTTATAAAAAAATAACTATGAATGATTATTTCACCTTGAGCTTAAACTTGCGTATAAAAACAAACTTATAACTCCATTGTCTTTAACTCAGACATTTCCTCAAACACATTATACGCATATTCCAAAATCTTACCAAAAAGCAAACTTGCATGAAACACCCAAATCTAATCAAAATTAACTAAGTAATTAAAGAACAATCATAAACACAATCTTTAAAGCATACACACACAGAATCAAAATAAATATTCGAAATTTAAAAAAACTTACATCAATCTCTTCCATCTTTGATCACATGTACAGTTGTCTAGGGTTTCAGGCGAGCGAGAACCTCTGGCACAGAGATATGGTTTTCAGGCAGTGAATAGATCTATGTGTGTGTGTGTTTTTTGTTAGATGTGTGTGTGTTTTTTATGGATCTGTGTATGTTTTTTCATGAAGTGTATTGAAGAGAGGGAGAATGAGACACGTGTACATGGGTCATCATTATTAATGCACCGGACCGAGAGAGAAGGGGTGAAAGAGAGAATTAGTGGTGCATTAAACACACCTCGGGATGACAATCTTCCTGGTTAATATTAAAGGTATAATATCAACCAAACAAATCTAACCATTCCAAAACACAAAACCAAAATAACCTTTACTAAGTAAAAATGGCTAATGAAGTGAAGTTGTATGCTGTTGCGGGAAGTCCATTTGTATGCAGAGGGAAAATTGCTTTGAGTATTAAGCGTATAAAATATGAGAACATTGAAGAAAATTTGCAAAACAAGAGTGCTGATCTTTTGAAGTATAATCATGTTCATAAGAAGGTGCCAGTGTTGGTTTATAATGGAAATCCGATTAATGAGTCACTTGTGATTGTTGAGTACATTGATGATGTTTGGAAAGGTGTTCCACTTTTGCCACAAGATGCTTATGAAAAAGCTGTTGCTCGTTTTTTGGCAAAATTCATTGATGATAAGGTAATCATTTCCTTTTTCTTTATTGTCCATCAATTAAAATTTCGTTAATAATATAACAAGAACTGATTTTGCATTATACGCACGCTTTGTTCAGTGCATTCCTGCATTATACAGGGTTTTTGGTAGCCATGGAGATGAGCAAGCTATCGCAGAAGCTTGTGAGCAACTGCAGATACTAGAAAATGAACTCAGAGTCATGGGTACAAAGTTCTTTGGAGGTGAAAACATTAACAGCGTTGGTTTTTTTTTTTCTCTTTATTTGTGCCTCATGCTACTTCATATTTTATACAGTAATAAAAAAGAAAAAAAAAGGAAAACAGTGAGAACGACCCGTGGTCAAAACGGCGTCGTTGCACGCGCGTTGCGGCGGGCTTATTTTTGTTTTGAGTTTATTTAAATTTAGGAGTCTTATACGGTAGCTTTATATGTTAAGAGCTATTTTTCCTTTTTATATGTGTAGAGTTTTGTTGTGCTTTTTTTTTAAGTTGAAGGGTTTCTTTGATTTTGTTGTAATATTTTTTTGAAGTTGAAGGGTTTTCGAGGATAAATTTATAAGTTATTTTATATATATTGGGGTTTTCTTGTATTCTTTGTGTTTTTCTTTGTTGATTATTGCACTTACGTTGTATATTAAACTACAACATTTTTTGTAAAATCATACACACGTCAGAAGCATAAGAATATTGTGCTCGTTTTGTTCGCAATTCGAACATCTTTTCAGCGGTATATTTTTTTACGAATGAATTGGTAGATATTTGTTAGATATTAGATAACTAAAGTTTGTAAAAAAGTCCTAAATAACTAAAAGTTTAAGATAGGTTTCATAACTTGTCGCATAGTTTGAGGGTAAGTTTTGAAATTTTGAAAAAAAAAATATTGTTGGGCTGGGTTTATGTTTTTGGCCCAATTCATGAACGACAAATACATCATCGTATTTGATCAGAAACGAGTTGAAATTTAACCCGCGCGTTGCCGTGGGAGCTAGTTTATTTTTGCATTCGAGTTTTTATCTTCTTGTTTGTGTTAATTCCTGATGATAAAATTATGATTGGGCCTTGCACAAACTAAATATAATGTAATATTCTTGCTTTTCGTCTTTGTTATGAGTTTTGTTTGCTTCTCTCTTTTTTTCAAACAAATATACGAAACAAAAACGGGCCACATTTGGACTTTGGACTAAACAAAAGAATACCACTTAGCCCACAAAAATAAAGCAGCCCAACTTGTCACCGACTACATAAGGATTGATATAGATGGTAATACTAATGATATTATTTATAACAAGCGTGATTGCCCGCGCGATGCGGCGGGGCGTTAATTTTTTTTTTTTTTTGCTGGTTTATTTTTTCGGTCTCATGTTTAATACTTTGTTTTTTTTCTTATATGAGCTTATTTGTTAGACCTCATGTTTAAAGGTTTGTTTTTTTTGGCTATTTTGGTTTTTTTTAATATAATTTTATGAGATTTGGATAAATATGTGTTAAGCATGATTGTTCGCGCGTTGATGCGTGACATTAATTGATGCGAGGCGTTAACTTTTTATTTTTATTTTGTGCGGGTTTATTTTTCCGGTCTCATGTTTAATAGTTTGTTTTTTTATATGGACTTATGTGTTAGGCGTCATGTCGTGGGTATTTTTGATCTGAATAAATCAGTACTTTTGTAATATTTTTTCCTATTTTGTGCCGAGCAATTTTTTTATATTAATTTGTGCGGGTTTATTTTTTCGGTCTCATGTTTAATAGTTTGTTTTTTTTATATGGGCTTATGTGTTTGGTCTCATGTCGCGGATATTTTTTGATCTGAATAAATAAGTACTTTTGTAATTTTGTTTCCTATTTTGTGTCAAGTAATTTTTTTTTAAGTTGCCAAGTTTAAAAAAAAACCAGGAAAAAAATTGTCAAATGGGCCGTCCCAAAATGAAAGTCCAATAAGCCGGTTACTGTAGCAACTACGTCAAAACGACGTATTTTAACTCATTCATAGTACATATATATAATATATAATTCCTTAAAACATGTTTCAATAGTGCATTGTAAACTTATATTTGTAGGTAAACAACCAATACCTCCTAAACTTGCCTATAAAATGTGAACGACACAAAAGTATATTTTTTGGGGCGCAAATGAATAAAGACGCCGCATGAAACTTCTATGTAAAGACAATATTCTATTTATGTCCACATACATAGTCTTTAAAAATATACTAAATGTTTTTCGCGCAAAGCAGCGGTTTTGAAGACATTAAAAAATAAAAAAACTAAAAATTAATAAAAATATATTAAAATGAATGTTGAATTTACAATCACTCTCAGTCACAAATTCTCTCTAATGAAAATACAACCACTTTCTTATCTCTTTGCAATCTCAAACACAAACAAAAAATAAAAATAAAAAAAAAAAACTCATACGCCTCCTTTCTTTTAATGTTATCACTTAACAAAAGAAGCAGCCAATACTTTAAGCAATTTTATTCTGATCCGAGCACTAAGAGTCATAAGGGATATGACAATAAGATCTTTATAGGTCTCGTAGGTTGTATTTGTATTTGTGTTTCTATTGATCAATGATGAGTATATGTTGTCGGACAATCTCTTGAAAGATTGTTACACAATCTTTGAACAACAAAACCTGAGATAGGTGTATTTTCGTTTTATAATGTCGATCTTTGTGGAGATGGGTGATGTTTTTTTTTTCATACAACTTTTTTTTTTTCCAAAACCGATTGAACATGGGTTAAGGCCATTTGGAATTGCTGGTTAGAGTGACTAACAGAGCATCTACATGATCTAAAACGTGAACAGTGGAATTTGGGGTCACAACGACGTCGTTTTACGTCTAAAAATGTGTAAGGAATTATACTTATCAAATTTTTATATTTGATTGACTAGTGCATTAATACATAATCCAAGTCTTAACCGTTTCTTATAGAGCGAATCACATAAAAAATAGTTTTATAAATGTGAAAAATTCTTTTAAAATAGAGAGGTATGAAGAATATTAGTATGAAGAAACGGATAAAAAATCACAATCCGTCGCATTAGAAAACAAATAAAATTCAATTCATTCACACACAGTAAAACACTGTCCCATGCCACCTCTACCCGCGCTTCACAGAAACGCTAAATAAATACCGACGTCCTGGTCAAACACGCAGTCACAACAACCACCAATAAAATAACCAGGTAACACATTAGAGTCTGAAAACCTTATTCATCATCGTCTCCACCATGATGATGACGAGTACCAAAATCAAAACACCTGCTTCCACTTGTTTACTTTTGTCCATTGTTTACGCTTTCCTTTGGATTTCACTTTCCTCTACTCTCACTTCATCTTCACCTGGTACTTTCTTTTTTCATCTCCTTTTTTTTTTAATTATATTCACCTTTTTTTATACCATCACAACCTTACTTTTATTGTTTATTATCATAAAAACAAAGTATATGTTAGACATCATAGTTACTAGTTTAGATGTTCTGTGTTGGTTTTAAAACTACTTAGTTAGGGTTTTCTTAGGGGGTTATTTGTTTCGCTTATATTTGGGCTTATATATCATAATCATAATTTTCCGGCTTATTATGAGATATGGTTGCTTAATTATAAGTTTATTTAAGATTACGAACAATGATAAAACTTATAGAACCCAAATACAAGTCACAAAAAAGGCAAGAAAAGAGGGGCTTAGAAATCTAGCCGAAATCAAATAAGCTCATAAGCCCACATATTAGCGGGAAACAAACACCCCCTTATTATTATTGTTTTCATCTTCTCGCGATAATGCGCCTGTTAGGCCACCTAGCAAGGTTTTGAACTTGTAGTTGCGGAACAATACACGTGCCTACCACAAAGTCTACTTTAGAGAGGAATTAAATTAATAATGTGCCTGTGTCGATTTCTGAAATCGGTGATTTGATTTATGGTTTAGGTTATAAAATAGTAATAATCTGCCCGACTAGATTTGAGGAACTATTTTTTCTTTCACTTGATGATATCGGCTTTATAATATATGTACATTCTGGTGACCTGTCACATACGTAAGAAACAGTCACACGTGTCACTTTTAAAAGGGTATGACACATCACCAAACGTGGATGCTAGAAAACAACTCTTTTGAAAGTTTTGAATACCACGTAAACTTCAAGGAACCACTTCTTAGTTAGGGTAGTGAGGTGGGCCTGACGGCTTAGCCCATGTTTATAAACAATAGTATTTGAGATGCCAACTGAGATTTCATGGATATGATGATACAGGTATTTGATGTTGGGAAACCAAGAGTAATGTTACCTCCGGTTTTCATAATGGCGTTTCCGATATTCTGTGGCCAGATTTTCCTGTATCCGGTGTATCTCTATTGAAGCTCTCGGCATTTATGCAAGTGCGTAATAAACGTCCACTTTGGTCCAGTCCTATTCGATGCCCAAGAAGTTGCACATTAAAGCAAAATTTCAAGACTGCTTCACTGGTACAAATTGTTTTTTCATTCACATTCCAACCATCCACCTGTGCTTAATTTACATTTACGTGTGTGTCTCTAAATTGATTATTTGCAAGGAACTCGTCGTAGGATTATGCCAAATGTGAAAGAGATGATTGGCGACTCTTCATATCGTGGATTTGGAGTTGTGTCTTATTATGTCACCTTACGAGAGTAAATATGTTGAATAGTGAAATTTAGGTGATAAGGTACAGGTTCGTAACTGTTGTAAGAGGATGAAGGTTAGTTAATTAATTGCATTTCTTACGCTCCCGTAACTAATTTTTATTTGTTACATTTAGAACATTTGATTAGTAAAAAGTGTGGTATCAGTGCAACAAAGAAGCGTTACTCTATTGCTGTCAGTAGTGTAGTTTCACTGTTTTTGCACCGTTTGAGAGCTGAATGGTGTTCCTTTAACTATACCATTTCAATGGCAAATGGAGTCTAGCGTGTTGTTCTCATACTTCTTTTCAGGAAATGTTTTCTCTTTCCACTTACAATAAACTGTCATTATTATATTGTTTGAACAACGTACATGGGTTGAATCTAGGATGTTTTCTCTCGGGCCTTTCTAAATCAAACTTTGAAAACATGCTGGCACATTCAGAATTCGTTGATTAACAGCTGAAATTACTTACTTTTAGACAGTCATATCGGAAAGGAAAAGTATTTGCTATCAATCATGATGAACTAAATTTCTAATTTATATTATATCTGTTGTAACAACAGGAAGAAATTGCTCGCCGACTGGTAGGAAAGAACACCATTTTTTAACCTCCGGTATAATGGTTTTCAGTGTATTGTAAAAAAATTTTAAAAAAAAAAAAAATTTGTAAGTGTTCTTTTCCCTTGCAGTTTGCTTGTACTGTAATTTAAATCACACGTTCCTCTAAATCGCAAAAAAAGGTTTTCTAAAATAGATAGCATGTAAGAGACTGCACTAAGGGTACCATAGGGTTACACTTAATTGGTTATTTGTAATATCATGCTTAGATTTATATAATACCCAATATTGGTTATAACACAGCCATTGAATTACTCCAAATGTTGAATTCATCACTCTACATGAAATTGAAAATGGTAGGAAAAAGACCTACCTGTATTACAAATCTATGACATCATTAGCCTTCGTTTTCCAAGTCTATTGTTTATACCATCTTTATGAGATTATTAATATTCACAAGAGTAACTGCGTATAGTCTGCTAAGAATGTTTTGTGCTTAATCAAATAAGATGTGTGATTGACATGGTCTTTTTGATATCATTCAGCTTGGAGCAATCATTTGTGATAAGAATACTTCTTCAAAAGATATCATTCACTTCTCTAAACTTGGAGGATAAGTCAAGAAAACCCAGAACCCAGTAAGTTCCTTTTCCTTGTCCGACATTGTTAGACCTACTTTGCAATATAATGTGTTCTTGCTCAGTTTTGGTCAGTAAGTGTTTACCTTCTCACTATAACCTTTTTGAAACATAGTAATACAGAGCTCGCACAGTAATAAAAGTTTGGTCAATTGTTTTGTCCTCTGTAATAAAATCTTATTACTCTGTTCTAAAAAAACAGATTAATACTGAACGTTGCAATAATAAAAAAATTTGTTAGTTTGCTTATTGTGCAACGTTTTGTGTGCCCATGACTATTTGTTCGAACAACTGGCTTATTGTTATATGACCTCTACTTCGTGGCAGCTTTTGTTTTTGCTGTTCTTAGTATTATTCTCACGAGCTGCTGATTTTGGTATTGGCTGTGCACAAATATATTATATCAGATGACGGAGAAGTTGATGTTGGTGTAGACTACAATTGTCAAATGGTCCATGTTTATTTGTTTCAGTCACATGTAAATTTCCATGTAGGTTTAATTTCGTTCATTATGTTAGATTAAATAAATATCTGGCAAATCTATCATAGGTATGAGTTTCTTTCTATATGATTGCAACTTATTTTCCAGGCTGGCAACTTATTTTGTTTATAAGTTATCACTAACTGTTTTATATGCACATTAACTAACTTTCTAAGGTTACTCATCCGTTTTCAGAGCACCAATGACAACTCTTTTGCATGGTGTCAATTGATTTTTGTGGCTCTATATCACATGATCGCTAGGATGAATGGGCTCTACCATCAGTAAGTCTACATGCTACAACCTGTCCTGCCTGTAGGCGCTAGATTAATACAGGATACATATGTAATAATTTGAATTATGGTCACATTTAATTTATCATCATAAATCTAAAATCTAATATTTTCATTTTATGGTAATTTTAAAATGAAATGTCATTTTGTATGAGAAAATAAAGATTTAAGTCACAAAATAAAAGTAACTTAAGTAGTATTACGGAACCTTTACATTCTAACAGTTCTCAATAAACAAAATATCCGTATAAATTGTTAGACCTATGTATTCAAGCAGGCTCGATTATATTCTGGGCGGGACGGAATCTACTGCCTAAAAGCTAAACAAACAACCCCAGAAGCACCGCCACCAAGCACCGACATCCTCGAACACTTTCTAATGGCCCGTCAAAACAAAGATTAGCCTTCGATAAGTTCATACAGGCCCGCTAAAGTCTTTTTGGGTCATGGTCCAAAACCCCGTCAAAAGTACAAATCTAACTTTCCACAATTTTCATTAATATTAGTCTACTCTAATCGTGCTTTCCCCATCACATTCATCTCACTACATCGTTATTGATTTGTTTTCTGTAGTTGGCTCTTGAAGGACGAGCCAAATTCTCAGGGTCAACTGAAAACCAACCTGACTTTTCTACTCGACATTTCTCACAAACTCCATACAGGAAAGAAGTTCTCAGACGTAGAATGGGAGGAAATTATCACAGAGGATCAACCAGACAAGCAGTTGCTCAGACTAGCAATCATTCTTCCTGAATTCTCTGATTGGGTCATCAAAGTGCTGATAGAATCAAACTCCTTCCACCTGAAGATAGTTCAGATGAATTAGATGAAAAGTGCATCAGATTCTACTTGGACGGGTAATGGTGGAAAAAGTAAAAATAGCGAGTGGTTTTTCAGCGGTAGATGTGCAGAATGTGCAGATGAAGCAAGTAACGTTAAATTAATGGGTTAATATTTAAGGGTAACTAAGAATGACCTAGTTATGCTTTGAGAGACCGGTTCACTAGCAAAGTATATGATCTTTCTACCATTAGTGAACTCGGAATATACAGGAATAGCTGTAATTTCCAGTAAATAGATTTTACTAGGAACCATATCTAGGCGACAGTGCTTAACGGTTTATTTGGATTTTTTATGGAGTAGATTTCACTTCAAATATCTTGAGGCAAATGTAAAAAAAGGAATCTCTGCTTATTCCTCTTTTCTTATGGGTTTGATATTTTGACTTTGTTGTGTCAAATTAGTACATTTCAAATTCAAATGTACATGCATTTCTTTTTTGGTTGTTTCTCAATTGAAAATGTCTAATCTAAGAATCTAATTTAATAAAAAATCATAGAAACGTGTTTTGATGGGGCATTTAAAAGTCCAAAGTTGGAATTTTGCAGAAGCAACCGATTTGATTATAAGAAAATTGTAATAGGGAAAGCAAGGACAAGAAAGCATTAGTCTGCTTATGTGTCAAACTTCATCAAATTAGGAAGGAGCAGTTTCATGTGTTTGCCTTTGACTTAGAAGCAATTTAGTTTGAAAATTTCGTCCAAAATGTTTTGAAAGTGCATAGGATAGTCCTCTAAGGTTTTGCCAAATGCATGTATTCGTTCCTTAATGCTTTTAGTCAAATTGCATGTTTCGACCCTAAGTTTTTGCAATTGGCTTGCTCCAAGGGACGATTTTTTTTTGCAAAATAGTAATGATTTTTGAGACTAGTTTATTGCACTTTCAAACTATTTGGGACAAACTATGCAATTATGAACAAAAACCGTAGGGACGACTTTGTCAATTTAAGCTTTACTCTTCCAAGTATTATCGATAAATATGACCATATTAGAGTATAGATCCCAACATCGATTGAGAAAGAGGAGTATTATCATAGAAAGATTGAGAAGGTTTCAAAAATGATTAATCAAGTTTTTCAGCGTACAACTCATTTAAAGTGAAAAACATACAAAATGAGTGAAAACAAAACTCATTAAACAATAGTTACAAATCTCTTCGTCTTATTGCAATATAAGTAAAATACTGAAATCTTCTATACAACTTTAAAGGAATCATATACCCAACTCTCTATTAGCCAAGATTAGTAGAATCACATATGTGATATATAGCTTGGATACACAATTACATGAGTTTATTACTTGTGAAATCAAATCAAAAAATATGAATCAATTTGCTCAAACATAAATTTCTCAATCTTCTCAAAATAAAAATCTTCTCAACGGAACCGGAGCCTTACAGTATAATTATAAACATACTAAACATGAGTCATCAAATGGTATGAAAAATGGGTATCGCAGATTACGAAACGGAAATACTTGAGTTGTCATAAATTATCTTGTTTTTGGAAGCAAAGCCATGACTAAAAAGGTAATTGCCGACAGAAGAAAAAAAAAGATCAAGACGATGAACATCATACGGTCATAATAGTTTATAGGCATTAAGACATATACATTTCCTCGAATATAATAGAAAATAAGATTCAAACGCTATTGGAAACATTAAGATTGGGCGACAAGCGTTGAACAATAAGCATTTGATTTTAGTTGCTCATTTATCTACAAAAAAAAAACCGGACTCGCTTTCTTTTGATTTATATTTGTCTTTAGCAAAAAGCGATTACTGTCTCTATTTTTTTTTTAAGAAGCAAATATTCAATGCTCGTTATAAGAAGCTATTGCAAAGAAGCGGTGTGCTGTAAACAACTAATGCCTCATTGATATTAGCTTACGATACGGCTACTGATTACACAATAGCATTCACTAACATGGGACTTGCTTCGAACTGCTCACAACACCCGGTATTGTCTTTGTAATAACATCACACGTGCATGTCGAAGTATAAGTATTTAAAAAACAATCAACAGTCGAAGTATATTGAGGGTTATGATGACAGAGAGGAATTTTAAAAACTGTCATTTCATTAATGCGTGAGCAATGGTCACATCACATGTCGAAGTAAAGAATTATTGAACAAAAAAAAAAATCTTCATATACTTGTAATCATGGATTCCAAATTGAAGTTTATTCCTAATTTCGTCTCTCAATAATTATTTCATTGACAAAAAATACATAGTTTAGAAAAAACATATTATTAATGTTTGGATTTTTACAACTATTAACTATAAAGATCACGAGTACGCAGCGGAATAAATAAAACACGTATAGAATATGTAATTAACAAAGGAATCAAGAACGCGTACCTTTTAACAATTAACGAATACACCGTCTGATATACCGCGTGTGTACTATATTCGATATACCACCAAATCTAAACAAGTTACCAAGTAGGATATCTCTATAGTGTGCATACACTCACACGTCACTAATCACGTTAGAATGCTATTCCTTCGTAACGAAATAAAACAACAGAACGCCTTGTTCATTGCTTTTAATTAACCATCGTGAAACAAAACCCATAGTGTTTTGTTGACTGCCAACAACAATTCCCAAATAGAAATAAGGAATCTTACTTTTCTACCCAATTGGACAAAGACCACTGTAAAAGTATCAATGATGTAATATTTACATACGTTAGTAAGCTATTCATAAAAAGTATATGCATTGATTAAAAAGAATCCACATATGGTATGTTTTCAAGCAACTATTGGTGTCGTATAGAATTAGGGATACACAAATGATATTTTTTTTGATTTATTAACCTAAGGGTTGATTTATATAGTCTCCAAACTTGTTCTACAAGTTAGACTAGAACACATCCTCAAGTTTCATAAATTGATATTTTTCTCCCTTGTACTCCTTTAGTTTGATCGGTCACAACCAACACCCCACGGGTTTTGGATCTATGTACTAACAAGTCCCCACTTGTTATTATCATATTAAATTCGATATAACTGTCAAACGAAAGAATTATAGTATCGATTTAATATTTCGTTAAACATCTTACGTAAATTAAATATATTATCAACAAATTTAAATAGATTAATAAAACGTATCCTCTGTGGTATACGTGTGTGCCCCCATAAAGGCTCATACATTGTTATTAGTACGTATATTTATTTTATGATATGAGTCATATCCTAACAGCTCACCACTTGACATGTCACAAATAAATATAACAACATGGGATAAGTATGCGTCTAGCAACACGTCAATGTTCCCGAAGCAATCACCTTAGTGTACTTTCGAAAAGTCCCAGTTAAAAGCGCTTTCCCTTATTTTAATACCGTACACAGATTCATACATGTTATATGTTATAAATGAAATGAGTTTTCAGAAGTTCATGTTTGAGAGTTTCAAGTTGGTATCAGAGCGATGATGGTTTGAGAGATTTAAGCATCCACCATTGTAAGGGGATGCTTAGACTTAAACCGATTGCTCGATATTGAATGCAGAGTTAGGTGCATCGCACGTTTATATGTTTATCAGTACACAGATTATGATTATCCGGATTGTAGCTATTTGGCTCATGTTTGTCAAACATGTAGTTCATGTTTAGCGATGCATACTAGTTAGTGTGATTAGCAGCGTATATCAAGCGTATATCAGATTATATAAATTTCCAAATTAAGTCATGTAATGCATAGTACCTCTCACATATTAGATAGAATTTTAGATCATGAACCATATGTTCACGATATAGAAGGCATACAAAATCAATATGATTTGATAACAAAGCAGCATGTAGTTAGTATTAAGATGAGATCATGTGCAGTTATATGATACGTTTTAGTTTTGTAACTTGGTGATGCATTATTTTCCTTTTAAATAACATTTGCCAAGTTTTAAATTTATAAAACTCGTCTACCGATTCACGCACTAACAGGCAGAGAACCCAGTCGTATATAGTGCAGGTTTTGGTAAATCCGAGGTCGTTCCCACAAGCTAAGTGTGAATAGTTTTAATTTGATTGTGCAACATTTTGAAAATGGTTTTTGGGGTATTTGAAGACTTAAAAGAAAATAGATTGCAGAAAATAAATTGATATGAAGACAGTAGGGAGAAAGGCGTGCTAGCCTAGTTATGTCATTACTAATGCTATGAAGTCTATTTCCAGTGGCAATGTCTAATTACCATTTTATTAGTGGTTCTAATATCAATAAACCTGAATTGGCATTTGATGTTTTCTCTATACTTCTTGCGATCCTAAATCCCTCGCAAGTCACAAAGGTAGGGCATTCAAGTTGCAGTTATTAAACCCTGTTGGGAAATACAAGTCAGAAGGTCAAAGTACTGCTAAGTTGAAGGTCAAAGTATTGCCTGCTTAGTATGAAAAAGTCAAAGTACTGCCTTTAATAAAGGAACTTTAAAGGATTATTAGTTAAACGGTTACATTAGTAATTATCAAGTAATAGTTGTATTAATCATGTAACAGTTACATTAATGATTAGTATTAATTAGTATTTGTGTCATACAAGAACTGTACACCTACTAGAGTTATCCTTACGTTTATAAAAGGATCTCTAGGAAGGCATTAGAAAGACACAAGAAAAAGCATTAGTTAGAAGTATTAGAGATAAGTATTGTATTAGGGATCTGCAAACTTAGGCAGATTCAAGGTGTGATAATACAAATCGTTTGTTAAATCATTGTGTGTTCTTCTTGATACTGTTAACTAGTTTCCGCATAGTTGATAGTATTACATCAGTGTTTCATTGTTACTGACTTGGATTTATTCAAGGAAGTAACATCCTTTACAGGCTAAAGGCTTATTATACTAAGGTATATCGATCCTACAAGTGGTATCAGAGCTTGTGTAGAGACTCTGATCTAGAAGAACTTTAATCATTCGAAATCTTTCCAAACTCTAAAAGATGTCTGAAGCTGAACCTATCCCTCCCACCTCATCAGTCACTGCACTAAGAATCCCAATGATCAAGAAGGGTGAATATGACCTATGGTCCATGAAGATGCGACAGTATATTGCCATCACTGATCATATACTATGGGATATAATCACCAATGGAGACCAAGCCACAACTGATCCTGTATCCTCGTCAGGTCCAGTGTCTGCACCAAAAACTTCGCTTGCTGCTAACGCAAGAAGAAACAATGAGAAAGCTCTTAACATATTGCTTTCTGCAATACCTGATAGACATCTTCTCAGTTTTCATGATGCTGAAGATGCAAAAACTTTATGGTCAGCCATAAAAGCAAGATTTGGAGGTAATGAAGCATCAAAGAAGATGCAAAAGAATCTTTTGAAACAACAATTCGAGACGTTTACTATCGGATCTAGAGAAGAGCTAGATTCAGCATACGAAAGGTTTCAGAACATTCTTAGTATGCTTGAATTATATGATGCTAAAGTGTCCCATGAAGATGCGAATTTGAAGTTTCTAAGAAGCCTACCATCTATGTGGCATGTAGTTGCTACAATGATTCGGGGACAACCTGGATTGGATGAATTGGAGTTTGATGATCTCTACAACAACTTGAAGGTGTATGAGCATAAATTGAAGGGTGTTTCAAATTCAAGCTCACAAAATATTGCTTTTCTGTCCACTGAAATCAAAGGCAGTACTTTGAAACAAAGTACTGCTGACCCAGACAATATCCCAAAAGGATATACTCAGGCTGCCTCAAGCAAGGTGCAAACTGCTCCTAACTGTGCTTCCCACTCAGATGAAATCATATGTATAACACCTCGTAACTTAGGTCATTGTACGACATTATGTAATGCACAACTTATTTTTAGGGTTTTACGCGTTTCTATGGAAGAAATTGACATTCGATGGCAGGTGGCTATGATAACTGCAAGGATAAGGAAGTTTATGAGGAAAACAGGAAGACCCATTGACCTCAAGCCAAAGAATGGGATCACTTTTGACAAGTCAAAGATTGAATGCTTTAATTGTCAAAAGTTGGGTCATTTTGCTAGGGAGTGCAGATTTGCTAAATATCAGGAAAACAGAGCAAATGGTCGTACGGAAAAGAAGATTGTGGCTATTGAAGATTCAAACTCAAAAGCCTTGGTGGCAACAGACAAAAATGAAGATATTGACTGGACCAAGGAATTTGATGCTGAACCAGTAACATTTGCTATGATGGCACTGACTGAACTTGAAGAAGATGATTGGAGCATGGAGATTGATGCAGAACCTGTGCACTTTGGACAAGATGGACTTGGTGATTTTGACTGGAGCAACATAGCTGATGATACACCAGTATCTCTAGCCTTGATGGCTACAAACTCAGAGGTACCTTACTGTTCCAAATGTAGTAAATCCTATAAAAAGTTGCTTGAAAACTATCAAACTGAAAGAGATAATTTTCAAAAGGCTAGGTCTGAAATTCTAGGATATCAAATGAGTTTAGAGTCATTAGAAGTCATACTTAAAACACATGAAAAGAATGAATATGCATGGGGTGATAAGTATGAACAGATCCGAATTTGACTAAACGGTGAGGATTTTAAACTTAGAAGAAAAACAAAGGAATAGAACAAGTCTTAAAAGAATGAGATGATTTCAAGGTAAAACTTGAAGTAATGGACAAAATGTTATGTACTTCAAAATGAAGTCGTCAACAAACAATGTATTTGTCTGATAATCATGCTTATAGGATTTGGTTGAATCTAGTAGTTGTAAGGAAGTGACATCATCAGGGATGAATACGTTGACTGATCTTTGTATGAAATTCAAAAGAGAAAAAAGGCATACAATGCAGTACCTCCACCCAATGTACAATTATTCCACCTAGGGCAAATGTCTCTTTTACGGGGATAGATGACATAGCTTATTAGGGAATAGGTCGTTAATCTAAAGAGAATACAAAGGTCTAGTCAACCAGAAATTGATAGAAACAAAGTCATATTAAACGATTGGGTTGATAGTGATGTATGAAGAGACTATTTTAATAACTTTTCAGAAATTCACAGATAAAAAACTGTTTGAACTCAAAATATAGTGACTCATTTTGAAAACAGGTCACCTATAAGTCAAGACAGTGTTGGTCACGGATCTAGGGAAAAAAGGGAGTTGGGCAAGAAGGGGGTAAAAGTTTTGTAGGTTACAGTCATGATCACTAATCAAGATTGTACCTCACGTAAGATACCTTCAAACAAAACCCAAAAACTCATAAACTAAGGGAAGCAGGGTTAAGGGACACAAGACCAGTCTGGAACAACATCAATAGGCGTGAACATATTTACTTCTCAGGAAACTCTAGAGGTTCCTCACCAAACGAGGTCTTTTATTCCTTCAGACAGTACTTACAAGGGAAGGGTTGAAAAGTACTGCTAGGCCAAAAATGACATAAACAGTACCTTCAAAAAATACTGCTAATGTGTTTTATCAAGGTACTGCTAGACCAAGAATACACAGCAAGTACTTGCACAAGCATGGTAGACCTTATTATCAAGGATGGATAATTATAAAACTAGAACTCAAGTTTTTCCCCATCAAAAGGTCTTTCTTACCACAGGGACTATCACAGACCACACGACACAAGAAAATTATGAAATCATCTAGGTTAGAAAGAAAGTAATGTTGGATCACAGCAAGTACTTCCATAAAATGTAAGTGTCTAAAGGTGAGTGCAATGATTAAAACCCTACACTCAACATGGAGGAGCCAAAAAGAGGCTTATCTAGATTCTATGCAATTGGGATATATGATTCTTACACACTCAAGCAATTTGAGTATGTAACTCATTTGGGGTAGCCAAGTAGTTATGACTTGGGTCCCTAAAAGAGTCTAATTCTTTAAATTGTTTATACAGGGCAATCCAGAAGAAGATCTCAAGGATTATGCTATAATTGACAGAGGTTGCTCTGGGAGTATGACAGGAGACAAGGACAAGTTGTCTGATTTTAAAGAATTCAAAGGTGGTTATGTGGCTTTTGGAAATGATCCTAAAGGAGGAAGAAATCAGGCAAAGGATACCATCAAAGAAATCTTGAATGACTTTGAGAAAGCAGCTATGTGGTGGAGCTTATGTTCAATCTCCTATCTGTTTCTTAAATCTGTGATAAGAAGCATAATGTTCTCTTTACTGATAAGGAGTGTCTTATCTTATCTCCAAAGTTTAAATTTGTTGATGAAGATCTGGTGATCCTTAGAGCTCCTAGAAAGAATGATGTATACAGTCTGGATTTAAAAAATATCATTCCTTCTGGAGGAGTAACTTGTTTGGTTGCAAAGGGCAAACAAAGATGAAGCGGCTTATGGACAGAAGATTGTGGCATGTAAACTTCAGAATTTTAACAAATTGGTTAAGGTAATCTGGTTAGAGGTTAACCTTCCAAGATATTCATGCTTGTTCACTTCTTGTCTGGCATTTAGAAAGGGTAAAACAGCACAGGGCTTCTTGACAAGAAGATTGAGAAAGTAAAAAAAAAACAATCAGAGAAACCTTTTGAATTGCTCCATATGATTATTTGGGACCTGTTTCAGTAGAGAGTGTAAATAGGAAAGATGTGCTGCTGGTGTCATGATGATGTAGTAAATTCAGTTGGGTGTTTTTTTTTTTGGATTACACAAGGATGGACATATGATATGCTTCTATGATCTGATTGAGGGTTTGAAAACAATGATAAGACTTAAGTGTAGGACACATCAGGTGTTGACCATGGAACATAAGTTCAAGAATCAATTAATGAATGAGTTTGTCCAAGAAGGAATCAGAGAGTAATATTGTAATGCAAGGACTCCACGGCCAAAAATGGTGTTGCGGAAAGAAAGAATAGGACTCTCATTGAAGCAGCTAGAACTATGCTAGCAGACTCACTTTTACCTATTCAATTTTGGGCTGAAGCAGTCAATACTGCTTGTTATGTGCTTAACAGAGTTTTGGTGACTAAACCTCAGATGAAGACTCCTTATGAAATTTTGTTGGGGCAGATCTCCTACATAGTTTCATGAGGCCTTTGGAGTCCTCTGATATTATTATACCCTAGATCAATTGGGTAGTTTGATGGCAAGTCAGAGAAGGCTATCTGTTGGGTACTTACTAGCAGCAAAGGTTATAGAGTCTATAAAAAGGGTAACTAGAAAAGTCAAGACTGTAATCATGTAGACTTTCTGAAAAATCAGGAGAATCAATAAAAGGAATGGTCCTGATTGGATGTTTGTTCTTGAATTCTAAACTCTTCATGAATTACATACCTGTAAGGAAAGAAAACTATGCTGATTCAGGAGACAAAGGTATCAACTTATGGGTGATGTTGAAGATTTAGATGACCAGCAGTTTATTGTTCATGGTCCAAGCATTCATGCAGCTCAGAATACGCATTTAGCGAAATACTGCTGACAACAGCAGTTCATTTCCTCAGTGGAACAAGCTCTACATGATGAGCTTGTGAGTTTGATGCATCAAGAATCTATTGCTAAACTTCATAATGATGCTCAAAGGAACGCTTTTGAAGAGGAAAAGAGGAGAATAGCACTTGAAAAGGGAAAAGTGAATGTACCAACAGTACTTTAACTCTAAGTACTGCTAACACACCTTCTCAAAGTACTGGTAATACACCATACGATTTCTGATGATGATGTTCCAAAAGGATGGTATTTTCTCTACAATTCTTTGATGATGAATAAATTCAGAACAATGAGGAAGGTCGGATGCATGTTTACAACAACATGGATCCCTCCATTGATGTCAGCTTACTCATCTACACTTAGAATTTTCATAAGTTTCATCCTCAAAGTAAGATTATTTATTTTTTCTCTTTTTTCTGGCAAAAGTACTGATGGGGTTCTAACAAGAAGAAAGCTTAAAGAAGGTTTGCTTCTGGTCCAACATCAAGCATTGCTGTCTTTTATATACAACATTTTTGAACTTAACCACAAAGACTCAGCAGGAACATGCTTGTTTGCTTGTTTCTTATCTCAAGAGGAACCCAAGAAAGTCTCTCAAGCTTTAGCAGATGAAAGTTGGGTTGAAGCGATGCAAGAAGAACTACTTCAATTTCAAAATGAAGTCCTAAACAAACAAAGATATTTGTCTGATAAAACGTGTATAGGATTTGGGGTTGAGTCTAGTAGTGGTATGACTGATTCTTTGTATCTAAACTTTCAAAAGACAAAAGGATTCCATTCGGTACCTCCACCAACAGGTACTATCATACCACCTAGGGCAAATGTCTCCTTTACAGGGATAGATGAACTAGCTATTAGGAATAAGGTCGTTAATCAAGAGAATACAAAGTCTAGTCAACCAGAAATTGATAGAAATAAAGTCATTATTGAAGATTGGATTGATAGTGATGATGAAGAGACTGTTTTACACTTTTCAGAAATTCAAAAGAAAACTATTTTGAACTCAGAAAATAGTGAAACATCTTTTGAAAACAGGACACCTAAAAGTCAAGACAGTGTTGGTCAAGGATCTAGGAAAAAGGGACTTGGGGACAAAGGGGGTAAAACATGTTTTGTATGTTACAGTCCTGATCACCTAATCAAAGATTATAACCTACACGAAAGAACCTTCAAAAAAACCCAAACCCATAAACCTAAGGGAACGCAGGGTTCAAGGGACACAAGACCAGTCTGGAATAACATTAATAGGGTGAACCATAGTAACTTCTCAGGAAACTCTAGGTACCCTCACCAAAAAATGTCTTATATCCCATCAGCAGTACTTACAAGGGAAGGGTTGAAAAGTATTGCCAGACCAAAAATAACACAAACAGTACCTTCAAAAAGTACTGCTAAAGTGTTTTATCAAGGTACTGCTAGACCAAGAGTACCACAAGTAGTACTTTTACAAAGTACTGGTAGTACCTAGAACCTCAAGTTTTTCACCATCAACAAGGTCTTCTACCACAAGGACCCCTCACAGACCACAAAGACCCAAGAAAATTATGAAATCTATCTGGGTTAAGAAAGAAAGTACTGTTGGATCACAAGCAGTACTTCCACAAAATGTAAGTGTCAAAGGGAGTGCCATGTTCAATCTAACACAAACATGGAGACCAAAAGGGGCTTATCTAGATTCTGTGAATAGGAATAATGGATCTTACACACTCAAGCAATTTGAGTATGTAACTCCATTAGGGGTATCCTTGTCGTTATTTGTCTTCGTGGTCCCTAAAAAGAGTCTAATTCTTTTTTGTTTGTACAGCGGCAATCCAGAAGAAGATCTCAATGATTATGCTATTAATTGACTAGTGGTTGCTCTGGAAGTATGACAGGAGACAAGGTGACAAGCTGACTGATTTTAAGATTCACAGGTGGTTATGTGGCTTTTGAATTGATCCTAAAGTGAAGAATCACTTGAGAAAAGGAACATCAAGAATCTGCTTTAGACTTGGAGAAAGTCAGCTATGTTTGGAGCTTAAGTTTCAATCTCCTATTGTTTCTCAAATCTGTGATAAGAAGCTTAATGTTCTCTTTCACTGATAAGGAGTGTCTTTATGTTATCTCCAAGTTTAGTTTGTTGATGAAGATATGGTGTACTTTGAGCTCCTAAGAAAGAATGATGTATACAGTTTGGATCTAAAGGAATATCATTCCTTAGGAGGGAGTAACTTGTTTGGTTGCAAAGGCAACAAAGGATGAGCTGTCTTATGGACACAGAAGATTGGGCATCGTAAAACTTCAAGAATATTAACAATTGGTTATAGGAATTGGTTAGAGGTTTACCTTCAAGACATTCAAGCTTGATCGTTATGTCTGGATGTAGAAAGGGTAAACAGCACGGGCTTCTTGCAAGAGATTGAAGAAAGAACAGTCAGAGAACCTTTAGATTGCTCATATGGATTTTTCTTGAACCTGTTTCAGTAGAGAGTGTAAATAGGGAAAAAGTACTGCATTGGTTTGGTCATGATGACTGTAGTAAATTCAGTTGGGTGTTTTTCTTGGCTTACAAGGATGAGACATATGATATGCTTCATGATCTGATTGTGGGTTTAGAAAACAAGCTAAGACATAAAGTGAAGACCATCAGGTGTGACCATGGAACAGAGTTCAAGAATCATTTAATGAATGAGTTTTGTGCCAAGAAAGGAATCAAGAGAGAATATAGTATTGCCAAGGACTCCACAGCAAAATGGTGTTGCGGGAAAGGAAAGAATAGGACTCTCATGAAGCAGCTAGAAACTATGTAGCAGACTACTTTTACCTATTCAATTTTGGCTTGAAGCAGTCAAAACTACTTGTTATGTGCTTAACAGAGTTTTGGTGACTAAACATCAAATGAAGACTCCTTATGAAATTTTGATGGGCAGATCTCCTAACATCAGTTTCATGAGACCTTTTGGATGTCCTCTGACTATACTTAATACCCTAGATCAATTGGGTAAGTTTGATGGCAAGTCAGAAGAAGGCTATCTGTTGGGATACTCTACTAGCAGCAAAGGTTTTAGAGTCTACAACAGGGTAACAAGAAAAGTTCAAGACTGTCTTCATGTAGACTTCTTGTGGGGATCAGGAGATCAAAAGGAAAAGGTCCTGTTAATTGGTTGTTTGTTCTTGATCTTCTACTCCTTCAATTGAATTACCTACCTATAGGAAAGAAAACTATGCTGATTCAGGAGGAGAAGTATCAACTTATGATGATGTTGAAGATTTAGATGACCAACAGTTTATTGTTCATGGTCCAAGCATTAATGCAGTCAGAATTAGCAATTCAGGGATACGTACTGCTACAAAGATGTTCAATCTGTCCTTGAGGAACTAGCTCTAACATGATGAGTTGTAAGTATGATGCATCGGATTTGCTAAAAGTTCATATTGATGCACAAAGGAACCATTTTGAAGAGGAAAAGAGGAGAATAGCACTTGAAAAGGGAAAAGAAAGTGCCAACAGTACTTTAACTCTAAGTACTGCTAACACACCTTCTCAAAGTACTGGTAATACACCTACATGTTTCTTTGATGCAGGACAGCATTCTCTTCCTTCCAGTGACTTAAATCTACCTCATTACGTCTGCGAATGGGAAACCTTTATGTGATGATCATATTGAGAAATTTGGAAGATTTGATTGATGATATTTCAAAGATGGTTATGTTTCTCTACATATTCTTTTGATGATTGAAAATTCAGACTATAAGGAAGATGGAGCGCCTGATTACAAAAACACGGATCACAACCATTGATGTAGCTCTACTCTACACTTAGGAATTCATAGGAATCATACTCAGAGCAGTTTATTGGCAAAGTACTGCTGGGGTTCTACAGAAGAAAGCTTAAAGAGGAGTGCTACTGACCACATCAAGCATGGTGTCTTTTATGTGCAAGCAAAAACAGAACTAACCACAAGATCAGCAGACATGCTTGTTTTGCTTGGTTTCTTATTCAAGTGGACCCAGAAGTCTTCAAGCTTTAGCAGATGAAAGTTGGTTGAAGCGATGCAAGAAGAAAAACTGATTCCAATTCAAGCTACATATGTATGGGTATTATGTGAATTACCACATACAGAGGTGATTGAAACTAAATGGGTTTTTAGAAGAACAAGAGGGATGAACGGTGTCTATTATCAAGAATAAAGCCACGACTGTTTGCCGCAAGGTCAGACAAGAGGAAGGTGTGGATTATGATGAAGTTTTTGCACGTTGCCAATTGAAGCAATCGGACTCTTTTTGCATTTGCATCTTTCATGGGCCTTTACTGTCTATCAGATGGATGTCAAAGTACACTATTTTTATATGGCAACATCACAGAAGAGGTGTATGTAAAACAGCCTCCAGGTTTTGAAGATCCTGCTCATCCAAACAAGGTCTACAGAGTAGTCAAGGCACTTTATGGCTTACATCAGCCCAAGTGCTTGTTATGATTAAGATTTTCCACTTTATCTTTTAACATTAGATATAGGAGAGGGGCTATTGATAAAACTTTGTTTATTAAGAAGGATAGAAGAGATATCATGTTGGTACAGGTTTATGTTGATGATATTATTTTTGGATCTACCAAGCCTTCTATGGTGAAGGATTTTGAAGAACTTATGCAAAAGGAATTCATGATGAGTTCTATGGGTGAAAATCACATTCTTTTGGGGCTTCCAAGTCAAGCAAACTACTGCGGGGTATTTTCTAAGTCAAGACAAATATGTGATATGACATTCTCAACAAATTTACTTTTGAACCATTTAAAGCCAGCATCCTACCCCAATTGAAGCTTTAATCTCTAAGAAAGATTAAGAGGGTGAAGATGTTGATGTACATCTTTATAGGTTTATGATTGGGTGTCTTATGTACTAACTGCTTCATGACCAGACATCTAATGTTTCTGCTTTTTGTTTGTGTGCACGGTTTCAAGTCACTCAAGGTCTATCACATGCATGCTAAAATTAAAAAGGAACTTTAGGATACTTAGACATCACCAATTGGGTTTATGGTATCCTAAGGATTCTCCTTTTCATTTAGAAGCTTTTTTAGACAGTGACTATGCTGGGGACAATCATGATAGACGATCAACTTCAGGAGGATGTCAATATCTTGGAAGAAGACTGGTCTCTTGGCAATGCAAGAAACAAACAATTATGGCTATATCATCTACAGAGGGCTGATATGTAGAGCTGCTAGTTGTAGGCTCAGGTACTTTGGTGTCAAAATCAACTGCCTTAGACTTATGGATTTAACTTCATGAACACTGAAATCCATATAGACAATGAGAGTACCATATGCATTGTGAAGAATCATGTTCTTCACTCAAAGACTAAGCATATTCAGATTCGACATCACTTTATCCGAGATTGTTATGAGCAGAGGCTCATTAATGTGGTCAAGGTACATACTGATGACAATGTAGCAGATTTACTCACCAAAGGCTTTGACTTGGCAAGATTTAACTTTTTGGTGGTAACCATTGGTATGATGAACCCATAGCTATGTTTGAGGGGAGGACTACATGTAAAGTACTGGTATTCAAGTGACGTACTGTTCTGGTTAGAAAGAATCTTTGGAAGCACTATTGTTACGCTTACGGGGAGGATATGAATAATTGTTCAAAGTTTTGAGAGTAACACCTGATGTTAGTGCTTGCACTACATGACAAATGGTATTCAACTCACCATGTCTAACAGACAAGAAAGAGTTTGATTCACCATGAGGGTACGGCTCTGGTGTGATCTTCAAATCCGTTTATAGCTTTAATAGTTTGCTCAAAACTATATGGTTCTCAACTCACCAATGTTTTATTACTGAGAGTTGACTAGTCCTGAGCAAACGGCTACAGGTAAAGACTTATCAAATCCGTTCATGGTTGTAATGACTTACCAAAAGTCATATAGTATTCAACACACTATGATTCATGTTCTGAGTGTTGAAGTGGTTTTCAGTTCACCATGGATTATTATTCTTTTCTAGGTACCAAAAGAACGACTAGCCCAGAGTCGAATGGCTCTTGGTAAAGGCTCATAAAAACCATTATGTTGCTGAGAAGACCTGCAGCTGATTGAAGAACAATCTGTTTGATGCAAAGACAAAGAATTTTTAAAGAAGTGTTTATGTTCAAAACAAGAGGTTTCATTTCAAGATACTCAAACAGATTGTATACAAGATACTGCTTAGAGGATTATGTTATACTACAATTGTGAATTTTGATCCTTATTATGAATTTTGATCCTTATAATATATTCACCGACCTCATATCTCGGACCTAGAGCAATACACAACTGTTAGGAAATACAAGTCAGAAGGTCAAAGTACTGCTAAGCAGAAGGTCAAGGTACTGCTAAGTTAAAGGTCAAAGTACTGCCTACTTAGTATGAAAAAGTCAACGTACTGCCTTTAATAAAGGAACTTTAAAGGATTATTAGTTAAACGGTTACATTAGTAATTATCAAGTAATAGTTATGTTAATCATGTAACAGTTACATTAGTGATTAGTATTAATTAGTATTTGTGTCATACAAGAACTGTACACCTACTAGAGTTATCCTTACGTTTATAAAAGGATCTCTAGGAAGGCATTAGAAAGACACAAGAAAAAGCATTAGTTAGAAGTATTAGAGATAAGTATTGTATTAGGGATCTGCAAACTTAGGCAGATTCAAGGTGTGATAATACAAATCGTTTGTTAAATCATTGTGTGTTCTTCTTGATACTGTTAACTAGTTTCTGCATAGTTGATAGTATTACATCAGTGTTTCATTGTTACTGACTTGGATTTATTCAAGGAAGTAACATCCTTTACAGGCTAAAGGCTTATTATACTAAGATATATCGATCCTACACAGTCCCTAATGCCTCTTGCATTGACTGCCAAAACCTTGATGTGAAACGACTATCACGATCCAATATAATCGAGATTGGCACACCATGTCTAGCAACTATCTCATTCAAATACAACCTAGCCAACCTTTCCATCTTATAATCATCACGCGTAGGTAGAAAATGAGCAGACTTAGTCAATCGGTCCACAATGACCCAGATTGTGTCATGCCCACCACTAGTCTTAGGCAACTTAGTCACAAAATCCATAGCTATCCCTTCCTATTTCCATACGGGAATCTCAGGTTGCTGGAGCAAGCCAGATGGCCTTTAATGCTCAGCCTTAACCTTTAAACAAGTCAAACATTTACTAACATACTCAACTATATTCTTTTTCATTCTAGGTCACCAATACATATCTCTCAAATCATAGTACATCTTATCAGCTCCTGAGTGTATAGAGTACTTTGACTTATAGGCTTCATCCATTATCAAGGTTCTCACCTTACCTTTCAAAGGTACCCATATTCGATCTAGGTAGTACAACGTTCCATCACTTATCTGTTCTATCATCTCATCCAAACCTTTCTACAATCCTGCAAACTCATCTACGGCCTCCTTCTGAGCCGCCAGTATCTTATCTTTAATACTCGACTGAAGGATCATATTCATAGCTCTAACTCTCTTAGTCTTTACTCTTTCCTTCCTACTTAGGGCATCAGCCACCACATTTGCCTTACCAGGATGGTAGCAAATTTCACAATCATAATCACTAAACAACTCTATCCAGCGACGCTGTCGCATATTAAACGCTTTCTGACTAAAGATATGCTGAAGACTCTTATGATCCGTATAGATGACACTCTTTGTCCCATACCGATAATGTCTCCAGATCTTAAGTGCAAACACAACCGCACCAAACTCTAAATCATAGATAGTATAATTCTTCTCATGAATTTTCAACTGCCTAGACGCATAGGCTATCACTTTACCTCTTTGCATTAACACACAGCCTATTTCTATCCCGGATGCATCACAATATACCACAAAGTCTTTCGGTCCATCGGGGAGAGCTAGAACAGGCGTATTACACAACTTATCCTTCAAGGTCTGAAATGCCAATTCCTGTTCCTCACCCCAATCGAAAGTCTTACTCTTCTGAGTCAAGATAGTAAGAGACTTAGCTATCTTAGAAAAGTTCTCAATGAGCCTACGGTAATACCCAGCCAATCCTAAGAATGAACAAACCTCAGCCAGAGTTCTTGGGGCTTTCCAATTCTTAACAGCTTCAATCTTACTAAGGTCCACATGAATTCCATTACCATTTATCACATGCCTAAGAAACTGCACTTCTCTTAGCCAGAATTCACACTTAGAAAACTTAGCATACAGTTTCTCCTTTTTGAGCAGTTCCAAGACTAACGTTAAATGTTCTACATGCTCCTCTTGAGTATTAGAGTAGATTAAGATATCATCTATAAACACTATCATAAACTTATCAAGATACGGCCTACAAACTCTATTCATCAAATCCATAAATATTGCCCGTGCATTAGTCAGACCAAAGGGCATTACAGTGAACTCGAAATGTCCGTAACGAGTTCTAAACGCAGTCTTTGGTATGTCATCCTCGTGCACTCTCAGCTGATGGTATCTAGACCTAAGATCTATCTTTGAGAAAAACTACGACCCTTACAGTTGATCAAATAGATCATCAATTCTAGAAAGTGGATAATGATTCTTAACAGTCAACTTGTTCAATTCTCTATAATCAATGCACATCCTAAAAGAACCATCCTTTTTCTTAACGAACAACACTGGCGCTTCCCAAGGCGATGAACTTGGTCAAATGAAACCTTTGTCTTGGAGTTCCTTGAGTTGTGTCGAAAACTCCTCCAATTCAGAAGGTGCCAAACGATAAGGAGACTTTGCTACCGGCGTTGCTCCAGGGGTTAACTCAATCCGAAACTTAATTTCCTGAATAGGTGGTAATCCAGATAGATCATCTGGGAATACCTCAGGAAAATCTCTAACCACAACAATATATTCTTGTTTCTTATCACTAGCGTTAGCACTCATCAACAATCTCGCTTTCTCTTTTGGTCTCTCTCCCACTACTATAAGCACCTTGTCATCCGGTAGTGGTATCCTCACTACCTTCTCATGGCAAATTATCTCAGCCTTATAATTAGATAACCAGTCCAATCCTATAATCACATCAAAACCCCTATGTCCAAATGGTATCAAGTCGATGTTAAATACATGACCCTCGATTTCCAGTTTGCAACCCTTAATAACCTTATCAATCTCTACTAGCTGCCCGCTAGATATCTCAATCTCATATTTGAAACCTAATTCGTTGGGCTCTAAGCCTAACAGAGGTATGAAGGTAGTGGAAACAAAACTATAGTCGGCACCAGAGTCAAATAAGGTAGTGGCAAAATGATTGTTCGAAGTAAACATACCCGTCACAATGTTCGGATCCTGGCGAGCTTCTTCTGCTCCCAACATGAATGTCCTACCCCTAGCCTGGTTCCCTTGGTTTCTACGACCCTGACCCTCATTATTAGCAGCAACTAGATTTGGACGATTTTCTTTCGGGCCTTGTGCCCTATTCAATCTAGGACAAGCTGGTCTGACATGGTCGGTACTACCACACTCATAACATGCCTTAACAATTGGGTTTCTAGCATTAACAGGATTCACATTCCTTGGTACACCTCTACAATCCCTCGCCAAATGACTCGGGCGGTTACAGTTGAAGCATGTGCGACAAAGTCCACAGGGTGCATGGTAGGAGTTGCAGGTGGTACACTTGGGCCAAGTACCCGTATTCTCTCTTCCTACAGGGTTCACAGTAGTAGAAAAAGCATTCACAATCCTAGTCCTCTTATTATCATCCCTTCCACTCCTATCCTTGCTAGGTTCCCCCATATTACCCCTCTTCTCAATCTTCTTAATTGATTTGTTCCTAACAGCCTCATCAGTTAGTGCACTAGAAATCTGCACAGCCTTTTGTATAGACTTTGGCTTTGTTGCTGCCACTATCCCACGGATCTGTGGAGCAAGCCCATACACATATCTCTCAATCATCCTACTCTCAGGAGTTACCAAATGAGGAACTAACCTCGCTAACTCATGAAACCTATCAGTATACGCAGTATGGCCAGCCCCGACCATGACGTGATTCCACAACTCATATTCCAACTTTTGCATCTCATGACTAGGACAAAACTCTTGTATCATCATAAACTTAAAGTCATTCCATGACATACTAACAGCAACTTCCCAGCTTAGAGTGCGAATCTGAGAGTTCCACCACGTTAAAGCCTTACTCACAAATGAACCAGCAGTGTATTTCACTTTTTGGTCAATACTACAACCACTCATATCATGCACAGACTCAATTTTCTTAATTCAACGAGTAAGAACTACAGCACCTCCCTTACCATCATATTTGTTAGGGTTACAAGCTAAAAACTCCTTATAAGAACAACCTACTCGGTTGCCATTCACTATCACATTCCCAACGTTCTCATTAACCACATTAGCATTTTGATTTCCAACATTCCCTCGGTTACTAACCTGAGCCAACATGGCGGGTAAGAGGTTCTGTAATTGTTGGGCAATGATCATAGAGAGTCGGGTGCACCCTCATATGGCTCCCCTACATTCCCATTGACCTACCCTCTAACACCCCATTAGCTCCCAAACCCTAGTCGTTTCCTTAACCATTCAATTCATCAACACACTCATCATTACCTTCCCTAGGTCTTCTACCCCATCCACTTCTACCAACCCGTTCACCCATTCCCCCTCCTAGTGATTCGATAGCAGGCCGGCTAGCACTTCGGGTCCTCATCCTTGGCGGCATTATCTATACGAGGGAGAACATGGGCAACGTTAGGTAAGCGGGAAGACTTGCACATATATATAGAATATCTTACTATATATAACTAGATATACACGTAACTCCACCCTACGGTGTCAACATCGATTTGTGTGAACACCATTATCAAGTATGAGTAGGTTGTGATATGTTTATAACTACGTTGGCCACCATACTTATATTTGCATACTTTCCCGTTCATATCCAATATTGAGCCCACCCATTTCAATGACTGACATAACTAAGGCACCAAACCATGAATACACAAATGGTGCCACAAAAATGGGCCTATCGCCACATAAGATCTTAACTCACAAAAACAACCGGAACTAGGTTATAGTCTAGGCCAAACCACCTAGTTCTCTATAACCTTGGCTCTGATTACCAATCTGTCACACCCCGACAATGGCGAAAACTCGGGAATGCAACATAATGATCAATCATAACACAAGATACAAAATAGAGAAAACTACATTGCATAAACTGCAAGTGCTATGAAGACTATCAACCTTGAACAAACTCAAGTGATGTCCCAATCGCAACTAAAATCCACAACCTCTTACAATTATTCATATGCCCGCACAGGGGACCATAATCCAAACTTAATCCAAAACATCCAAAACTAGAATCAAACAATAAGCCAGCAAGACTTCAAACGAAATTCCACACGGGATACTTCTAAGTCTGCTATCAATCACCAAACTACTCTTCTTTTACTTCACCTGAAAATGATACTCGAAAACATCAACAATAATGTTGGTGAGCTCAATAGTTTGACCTTCAACCCAAAAGATGTTCCAATATTTCAACAATGGACAATAGTGCTATATGATAGTGAATATATGCAAACAACATTAGCATCACCGCTAATCAATAACCATATGTCACTTACGCACCTAAAGGGCCTACCAGCTAGAGCACTAAAATTAGGGCAAGACCACACACAAACTTGGGTAGGCATACCCATCCGCTCTAATAATCACACACATATTGGGTAGGCGTACCCATCCGATCCAATAATATCACAAATACTGGGTAGGCGTACCCATCCGTTCTAAACAATCATGCACTACATAATATTCACATAGCAGTCATAAGCACATAACTTGTTCCAAAAACAAAACCACATTTCGCACAGATCAATTCAAAACATATCAAAACACATTTGAGTATCATTTTCCTCCAACGGAAAAACCAATAAAAAGTGGGGCTACGAGAACTCACCTCAAGCAAGTCTTTAGCTACCCAATCTCAATCACACAAGCAAATGCAACGATGCCCGCACACGACCTAGTCCATTTAATCATCCAATTCCAAAACAATCTTCACGTTTGATGCATAGAGTTTAGACGCGTTGTACAATTACCCAAAACAATTTAGTGGCGTGATAGTTGACGACTTAACTCCACAATCATATCAATCTCATTCCTCGATAATACATACTTATACTATTTAGCGTAAATAGATAAGTAATTTATAATTATTAATTATAAATATATCTCGACAAGTCTATTCGGTACACCTTAGTCACTTCAAAATAATCATTATATGGTTGAAAATGAAACGCTTACTCATAATAAACACATTAGAGAAGTTTCGAGAAAAATTATATTTTTCGTCTTTTAGTGAAAATAAATAAAATAATTAAATATTATAAAAAAAATAAAAATCATGTTTTAAAGAAAATTTCTAAGTATAAACTTTTTACCAAATTTCGACATGACCCGTACGTTTATACAATGTTTTCCAAGGTTTCAAACCTTATTTTCAACAATTTTTCACAAATTTGATACTTTTCGACAAAATTCTAAAATCTCAATTTTTAACACTTACCAACACTTTTCCTCCAAAGTATTATTCAATATCACTTCGTAAATACATTTTCACTTTCAAAAGTCCGACAAAGTTTTCATAACTACTAAATATCACTTATTGGCAGGTCCATTAGGACATTTATAAGTCCAAAATATAATCCAAGTCCAAAACCAAGGTCCATTTATATATATAAGTATATACTTATATGTCAAAATAATTCGGACCATAATAATCCCTCCCATTAAGCCACGGCTCAAATAGACTTATTGGGCCGTGAGTCCATAAATTCCAAAATACGTATATTAAGCTTTAAATTAAGCTAATAAGCTACGTATCGTATTTGGTTACTACCATAAGCCTCAAAAATAACCCACAACATACGCCATAACACAAAAATAATCAAAAATCATTTCCCTAGTGATTTTGACAAATGACGTGGCATATAAGCCCCATATAAGCCAAGAAATAGCTTAAAAATAAGCTCGAATAAGCTATACAAGCTACTATCAAAAATAAGCATTATAGCATCATATATTATTCAACCATTATGACCATAACATCAAAACTACAAAATCTCCCTTTTTCCTTTTTACTATTCATGAACCAAACAACCCTTTAATCATCCGTTTTGTTTCTAAAAATTAATTTTTACAATGATCAACTTGTACAACTAACATCTATGCATCAAAATAAACCCAAAATGACAAACAAAATATAAATTTGAAAACTTACAAGAAAATCTTCAAATTTGTAGATTTTGACACGAACCGGACAACCCAAACACTCTTATCAACCCGGAGTAACACGTTCTTGATCAAAGTTGGAAAACTATGGTGGTTTGTGGTGGTTAGGTGGCGGGCGAACCACAAGCACACACACTTGTGTATGTTTTATTTTTTTGTAAAATAAATGAATATGATCAAAAGATTTTAGTAAATAGAATATATGGGTACACACCTTGGGACAAGCTTGCTAAAAAAATCCTCCTTGTCCGTTTGACTAACTTGACCGACCATGGCATCCTATGGGTGTCGGGTCTTTCTTTTCGTGTCAAAATCGCTTAAAAGCTCGCAAAACTCAACCGTAAAATTTACCCCAAAGTTAATTAGCATTTTTATTCACTTTAAAAATACTTTTCCATTAACCTAGAGTATTCACACAACATATTTTCACTTTACACCCTTCAAAAACTCAATTTGGACATTAACGGACGTGTCAGACTCGTTTTTTGGCATTTCTCAAAATTCACATGTTAAACCACCCGAAATATACATATCATAATAATACCTTCCAAAAGGGATTATTAAACACAATAAATCACAATTCATCACATATCTTATAAAATTATCACCGTTAACACGGTACAAAATCTTAATAAACTAACAAAAGTCAAATAGTCAAAGGACTACTAATGAAATATTCAGAACACAATAAGGGCAAAGGTTACATTTACCCTTCTCCAAGTTAAGGATCACCTATAAAATCCAAGTAATTCCCCCTCCCCCCCTTCTCCTCTTGATGAATCCTACGGCTCACACTACCCATACACATAGAATTTCTTTCTTGTCTTTTAATCATGGTTCTTGCATAAGGCATGGATCATGGTTATATTTTATGTTAGTTCCACTTGTACCAAGGGGTATTTAGTAAAGTATAGGGTGTCTCTACAAGGAAGTGATCATCCTTGATTGATTGAGCATCATGTAGTAGATTGGGTTAAATATAAGTGACTTCATTTGATCACTTATATCTCTTAGAGTAGATCAAGTTGTTTAGAATAGTTATTGATGTATAGTTTAGGAATCATTTGACTACTATGTCTTGGATCTCACTTTGTATTATCATCTTGTGTCATATAGAGCATAGGTTAATGGTTTATGTGTTTAGGACATAAAACACAAGGTTTGTTATGTTGGGCCATAAAACATAACGATTGTTGTAAAGGGTGGTAGATTAGTTCTAGCTAAGATTAGGACTTGACATTTAGCTTAGTGTCAAAAAATAATGTAAGCAACGCAGTTTATGTATTTAGGCCTTAAAATACAAGGCTTGTTATGTTGGGCCACAAAAATAACAGGTTTGGTTATACACGAAGAAGGGCTCGACATCTAGTTTAGTGTCAGAAAATAATGTAAGCAACGTTATAAGGTCTTCTCCGCTGTAAACAGAGCTTGTTAATTAGTGAAGTAACTCTCGAGTTGAATACTCAGGGAGTGGAGTAGGGCAAAGAGGAGCTTTATGACCGAACCACTATAAATCATCGTGTCTGGTTTGCATTTTCTTTTACCTTTCGCTTTACTTATTTACTTACATTTATCGCTTTACCTTTACATTTGCATTGTGCTCATGATTGTGTGGATTGTTTGTATATCGTGTTAGTTATCATTGTGTAGTACTTTGTAGTTAATATTGTTGGTGTGCTTTTATTGTTCACATGTGCTAGTTATTATAAATCTATTATCGACACTTCTCATATTGCGTCTAACTTGATTGGTGATTTGATACGAAAGATTTAAAGTTTTTAAACGGAAACGTATTCACCCCCTCCCCTCTACGTATTCCACATTGTCTTATAAGAGCAGTTGGTGTTTGTTGTTTTACGTTTATACTATGCCTTATTTTGTTAGTGGTAGGTGTTCAGGTAAATATTTTAATTTGCTTATTAGTGTGCTTATTAGTGTTATATGCATGATATGGAATTTAAGAAAATATGCAAATGTTGTAATTGCATTTTGTGAGCAGGTATTTTTGCAGAATACAAAGAATGTTGTTGTTGCGTTGTGAAGGATAAATACGATAGCATCTTTGCAGTAATTGTTTAATGATTATATGTTTTGTTGTAGGATGAATACATACGGCATCATGTTTGTGGTCATTATTTAATGATTATATATTTTGTTGCAGGATGACGATTTTACGAGTGCAGCGGTGATGACCATTTATGATTTAAAAATAAACAATGTCAACAAAACCACTCTCTCACTAGATTAATGTTTGATTTGGTTAGATTTATTCATTACATGCAAGGACAAAGCTAAAAAAATATGTCATCCTCGTTCGTTCCATCGGAATCTTCAGCTGCTACTCCCGCGCCATTTGTTGATATGATAGTCGATAAATGAAAAAAACGTTCACTCAAGCCTGTTTTTCAAAAGAAGGAAGCCCATGAGTCTTTTTTTTAGATGAAGCATTGGCAAATGAAAATGGAAGAAAATAAGTTTCAACAAATGTAAAAAGAAATTAAGCTACCACGTCAAATGTTCATCTTCTTACAAGAAAAATAACGCAAAAAAGACATCTTTTTCTATCATATTTCCGATGACCATTTGACCTTTGTAATTCCCAAATCCTTGGTTATTTTTGTGAAACAAGATATAAAATGTTCAAATGCAGCAACATAAGTAAAAACTTTTTAATCGTAAAATTTTTAATTATAATGAATGGTATGTGCTTAATTACACATACCTTTTACCTATAAAAACGGGCTTAAATGACCAAAAACGGACAAAAAATACCAAAAATATGTGTGTTTGCTATTTATGATGTGCATGTAACGGATATTTAGAAAAGGGCAAAAATCAAGCCAAAACGGACAAAACCGAGCACAGGAAAGGAAAAACGTTAAAAGTCAAGTCAAAGTCAACCCAAAAGTCACAAGTCAAAGCCAAAGACGAAACTAAGAAATCTTAACGGAGGGCCAACGCCTACCCCTCTTAATGGGCCGTATCACCCCTTATGCTTATTTAATGATCAAAAGTCCAAAATCCTATTTAAATTAAATCTGGCCCAACCTTTATAAAATAAGCCCAAATAACCAAAGCCCAAATCAAACTTAACAGCCTGTTAGCCCTCACCCTATAACCCTTTTACATTGTTAGTCCTTAAGGACTAACACTGTTAGTCCTTCGGACTAACACATTTAGTCCCTATAACCTTAAACCCTTTACTCCCCACATCCTTTTTCCTTAACCCCCGTTAACCCCACTATAAACCCAAAACCCTTTCCCGCCCTAAATTACTGTTTCAAGATTAAACTACGCCGTCACTCTCCTCCCTCCTGCACCACGATCAAAACAAACATCACCATCCCTAATAAGAACCACACCTTCGACCCCCACTTCACAAAACACATATCTACCTCATGTCAAATCCTCTTTTATTTTGATTGGACAAAGTTTACAAGAAAAATGGATCCAAGGTTGTGATTGAAAGGCTTGGGAACAAGCAAAATTGGATGGCTATGATTATGGTTTCACCGCTCAAAATTAAAGGCTTTTAAACCTCTCACAGAAGAAACACAAAAAGAAGACCTAGAATTTTATCATTCAGCTATAAATAGAGCCATTAGGGCAGCTAGCTTTTTATCTAATGTGGGGGTAGCTTAGGAGTAGTGTATCCTGGTTTTACTTATTTTTACTACTTATTTTACTTTAACATGTACTTTTCCTTTCAAGCATTGTAATCTTTAAAATGTTTTAATGAAATTTCAGTTTAATGTTTTATGTTAATCTGTTTTACTTTTAGGCTTCTTATTGTTAAAACTATTTTCAAGCTCTTAAAAGCTCCTTAAACTCACTAATACTCAGTTAAGCTTGTCAATAGCTTAACTGAGTTTTCCGTCTCAAACACTCAAAACTTTGGCTAAGCTTTTGGATGATAATCCAGAAAAGGATGGGCTTATGGGTATTTACAGCTTATTTAATAAGCTGAGCTTGTAGATTAAGCTTGAAAAAGCTATTTGATTCCCTGTTTAAGCAAGGGATAAGGTGCATTTCTCTTTTAGCTCTCTTTTATTTTTTAGCTTATATTATCTGCCAATTGCTATTTAGCTGATGTTTGCTTGTCTGCTTATCTTAGCTTATTCAATGCTTACATATGCTAATTCTTCCTTTTGTCAGCTTATTATGTTAGTCTAAAAAGCATAGTTCCAAGTTTTAGAAGAGTTTAGATTATAGCTGCTTGAATTTAGTCAAAACTGCTCAATTTAGTTTAGCTTAATAAAGTGCTTATTTGTTCTAAGTTTTTGCTCATTTTTCATTGTTAAGATTATTTAGTCATCTGTTTTCATGAATTAAAGTTTTCTTAATCTGAATTGGCTTATAAATGAGTTTTCAAAATATAAGGGGGTGTTTGGGACAAGCAACATTAACCTTGGTTAATGTTGTTTAAGCTCATTTGGTTTTCAAATCTAAGTTTACTAAGCTTTTAAATGGTCTTATAATCTATTTTGTTAAGTTTTTAAAGTCTATTTATCAGTTTTAAGGATTTAGCTATAAGTTCTAAGGATCTGAGCTCTTTAAGTTTTCTCAAACTGCTTATATTTGAATATGGTCAAATTGCTTTCTTAAGTGTTGAATTTAGCTTCATTATGATCTTAATGTGCATTAGATAGTATCTAGTTAAGTTTGCTCTAGCCATTTTTAAGTTTTAGCACAATCTGTCATAGTTAGCTTTTAGAATTTTTTAGTTCAAGCTTTATTTAACCAGATTTGATCCTTAGATTTAGGTTAGTATAAGGTTGTTTTAAATCCAGTTTATATTAGCTTATTAGAATCTTATGTCTTGAGTTTTTAAGCTTTCTTAGTCCTGTTTGAATCTTTAAAATATGCCTGCAAGTTAGCCTTAAAATCCAAAGCCAAAAATATAGAAATTGGACTGCCAATTTCAATTTCCTTTTTTAGCTTATTCATTTAATCATTTTGCTTAAAATCAACTTGTTGTGTTATTTGGGACTTGTCCTTCATCTGTTTTAAGCTTTTAGTTTGAGTCAAGAGCTTATGTGTTCTAAAAGTTAGCTTAAAAATCTGTCATAAGTCATTTTATAGCTCTTGTTTTTTCTTTGAAATCTGTTAGCTTTTTCAGCTTATTCCTGGCTTATTTTTAAGTTGTAATAAAAGTTGTTTTGTTAAAGTTGTTTGGTGTTGCTTATATTTTAGCTTTTTCAAAAAAAAATGAAAAAAATTGTTTGTCAAAAAGAGAGGCCACAGGGGTCAAACCTGTGACCTCTCCCTTCCATACCCAACACCTTAGCATACACACTCATCACCAACTGCCCTGGGGTCTTTTTCAGGTTTATGTTTGTTTCATTTATTACTTAACCTCTCTTTCAGTTTGATGCTTATTGGCTCATTTTGCTTTTTAACTGCTTATTCCTATAAGCTGTTTATACCATTTTATTTTTCCTAGAATCTAAACTGACCAAAATATTTGCCATGAATTTTTCAAAAAATTTCAAATTAGTTTAGTATTTTATTTATGCATTTTTTTTAGTTTAAAAGTGTTTTTAATTCATAATAAAAAATATAAAAGTCAGAAAAATATAATTCTTTTTTAGAAAATTTTCTTTTATCATTTAGGACTGTTAAAAATTAAATTTGTATTTGTAGGGTTAAAATTGTAGAATTTAGGTTTTTAAAGAGCGGGATTTGAATCCCGTTATCGTTTTTCGTTTAAGTCCTTAATTGCTTTCGTATTTAGCGTGCCTTTACTTGTTTTTGCATTTTAATTGTTGAAATATAAAACCAAAATCAAATTTGTGATATTCAAGCATTGTTCCACAAACGTTACCTCGATTTTCAATTCACACCTCGTCGGGACATGACCCGGGAAGGTTTTTTAGGGTTTTACTTTGGTTAAAAGTAATTATCTTTTAAAAGCCTTACGGAATACTTCTCTTACTATTATTGATATTTTGGGACTAATTATATATTTATCTTTGTATTATATATATATATATATATATATATATAGTAAGAAATCTCGAAACCAATGAATCTAAGAATTACAAAGTGTTATACGGATTGCATACTTAATTAAATGGAAATGATTTGGCTCTCTAAACAAGAAAACTTATACAAGTTATAAGTTTGCTAGTGAACTCTAAGGTCACTGATGGGATCAGGGACCAAAACAAGTTCAAATGAGAGTAAATGTTCTTCTTAAATGATACAATAAATGTGGGAGATATATCATTTAATTCGACCTACATTCTCTTTATATATGGGAGTACGAAGATATCATATCTCAGGTTGTTGAGACATGTCAAAAAAATTAATGGAAAAGTACATCTTCCATTAGATGTTTTTATTCTTGGAAACATAACGATCTTGTTTTGGTGAACAGTTATGTCAAATGTTCACTAATTTTCACTAACTCGTACTTGTATAGACTTTCTCAAGGATGCACTTTATCCCGCTCTTTATATAAGTTATAAGTTTGCTAATGAACTCTAAAGTCATTGGTGGGATCAGGACCAAAACAAGTTCAAATGAGAGTAAATGTTCTTCTTAAATGATACAATAAATGTGGGAGAGATATCATTTTTCAACCTACATTGATACGACCCTTGTGAGTAGTATCGGGATAGGGCACCACTTCAAGCATGTGCTAGCTCCGTCAGAAGAGAGAAGAGAAGGTTAGAGATTTGTTTATCTTAAACTTGGTTGATTGATTATAATAAAAGAGTACAAGAGTATTTATAAGACAAAATAGGGTAAAACCCTATTAGCTAAATGGGTCATGGGCTTGGGCCCAGGCGTATCATTCCTCACTCCTTCAAACCCACCTTTCCCTCAAGATGTTGTCTTGAAAATCACTCTTGATTGACTTTCCTAAATAAACATGAAGACATTCCTAAACAATGACACTTAAATAAGGATAGATTATATGACATAATCTTTATGTCATACGGGCTTGGACTTCTCCCTCTAGGGTCGTTTGGGTCGTCCGTCCACCTACAACACTGGCGTAACACTCTCCATACCTTCAAAAACCAACTTGTCCTCAAGGTGATGTTTAAAAAAATTATCTTGATTCTGGGATTTCATATTCTTTTATGAGCAAAAGAACCGGGACCAGGCTTGAAGAGGGGAAATACTAAAGCTCCAAAAAGAGCGCAGTCCCGTCTTCCATTGCAACAGCCAACACTCTTTTTCCTCTTCCGCCTTCCACTGCCTTGGACATAACACAACACCCTTCTTCCGCCTTCCCTTGCCCAGGGCGTAACACTAAACACTTCACGACTCTTCTCGTCGAAAACATCTCTACCCTTCATCACCCTATTTTCTTGTGTACTTTTATTATTCCTGTGATCTCCTTTCTTTTCATTAACATTGGGGTAGTTAGTTTCATGAGCTAGAAACCAGAACTCATCTTCAATAGGTTGTCTCATATAGCCAACATGGTCATTGTTGGTATCATCATCCCCTTCAGAATCTTGTTCATCTTCAACATTCTTGCCTTCTTCATCTTTAATGTTTTTGATCTCTTGATCATCAGCCTTTTCCATTTCTTGTTTATCCTTCACGTCAGGGTCTTCTTGATCACCAACAATAGTATCGAGTGTTTGACTATTTTCGTCCTCAAAACGAGCCTCGGTGATACGAGCTCTAAAGAAGGCTTCTCCTAAAGTTGAAGGATTCAACCTTAAAAATTCCTAAATTTGTATGTTCGTGAAGCGTGCTTCCGTTGCACGGGCTAGTGAAAAAGCTTCATCTAAAGTTATGGGTTTTAACATTAAAAGTGCGCATTGTAGAGCCGGTTTAAGTCCCGAGATATAAAATGATTTAAGTAAATTTGCAGAGATACCCGTTACTCGATTTACAAGTATCACAAACTTACTCGAATATTCAGGCACCGTACCCATTTGCAAGAGCTTAGATAGTGTAACACCCCCAAATCTGAGTTGCAGCAGAATATTGAATATCCGAGGACGTTACTTCATAGATCAATAGCACAAGATATGCAACGAACACAAACGATCGTTGTTAAAAGATACACAGGATTAACCAATGTTGTTCAAAACATAAGCTCATGGCTTCAAATTGTTCGACAATATAAGTAAAGATTTTGGTTTATAACAAATGTTCCCAAAATGTAATACGACCCAAATCTTTAGTATTGACTCTCTCCAAAGAGTGACCCCCAATGTATCTGGGCACCTCGTGCCTTATTGACCTGAGAAAAACATGCTTAAAACGTCAACATAAAGTTGGTGAATTCATAGGTTTATGTAAATCAATTGTAGGACCGCAAGATTTCCAAGTGTATGATTAAGCAACAGATGCAAACATCATAAAAAGTAATTACGTTTTCCTAAGCTCATGACACTGAAGCTCGACATGTATGAATGCAATAAATTGCCAACAATGCCCGTGAATGATGTTCTAACCCGCAACATCCCAAATCCGACATGGTATACGTTTGTTGTCCGGCAAACCGGCACAGTGAGCGCTACTCACCCAAACGGGGACGTCAATCCCAAATAGATCTATTTATAACACTCGCGCTTACAATCTAGTAATTGACAGTTCATGATAAAGGGCTCAGTGGGTTATCGCTACTTAGGCAAAACACGTAATCATTGTATAAAATGTACCCTTGCGTCCAATTTGTAAAACAAAGCATGTTCTCACCCCAAAGATGTAAAACATTTAAATAATTGTAAAGCATGGGGCTATGAACTCACCTTAGTAGGTAGTCCCCTGTGAATGATAAATATATCCAAGTATGGCAAATGAATCTCACCGTCAAATACCTAAGTAAATACGGCCAGTCTTAGTCTACAAGTTTAGGCTAACGACTTAATGCATAAACTACAATAAATTGCTAGTTTATATATACTGTTATCACTTGTGTGGTGGTGCACATGTTTATTGTATTTGTCTTTACTTGTTGGCTCTTGGGGAGGTATACGATTACACACGTTCAAGTATATGTATAAACGTTATTAATAAATATACATATTTATTAAGTCGTGTTTTAATTTGTATAATATCCGGTAAATATTATAACTTGTCCGATTCGCTAAGTGTTTATTAAAATCACTTCCGTTCATAAAATACCCTTAGGTTTTTCTATATTTACAAAAACAGTCCCTAGGTTTATGAAAATATAATATTTACACTTTAAACCCTTAAGTTTCCACATTTACACCTTTAGTCCTTCAACTTTACAAAACAGCCCCTTTAAGTTTCAGAAGTGACAAAACAGTCCCTAAAACTTTATAATTTCAGTTTTGACAGTTTTAACCCTTAAGTTTACAATTTGACACTTTTAGTCCCTTAACTTTGTAAAAATCGCATTTTAAGCCCAATTAAGATTTGAAAAGTGGTAACAGGTTTCATTGGGCTCCAATAAGCTACATAAGCTGTGGTAGCTTATAAATAAGCTCGGATGAGCTTATTTTTGCTTATTGGGCCTTTTGGGTCCGTTAAGGTCCATTAAGCAAATTAAAGGTCCAATAAGGATTCTAAAAGCACATAAGCTCTCATTAAGCTTATTTAAGCTTAATGAAACTGTTAATGCAGAAAAATAAGCTCTTATTTGAGCTTATTAGGCTTATTAGAAATGTTAAAGCCCATTAAGCAAATAAATGGTCTATTTAAGATTCTAAAAGCACATACGCACTCATTTGGGTTATATAAGTTTATGTGAAACTGTTAAGCTGAAAAAATAAGCACTTATGGGTCTGTTTAAGCACTCATTTGGCTTATATAAGTTTATTGGCCTCGTTAGCCCAATAACCTTAACCTAAAAAGTCTAAAAGGTCCATTAGGATTTTATACATGATTCAACTTATCTTTCTAGTCTCATTAAGCACTTATGGGTCTGTTTAAGCTGTTTTTACTTTCTAGTTTATTCCATAAGCTATAAGCTCTCGGTAATGGGCTTTTGGGCCCATTACGAACCCGTTAAGCATTTTAAGCGTGTGGGTTCATCCCACTTAGGTCCATTAGTACTTTAAGCCCTTAATAAGCCCACCATTCTGTATAAGCTCGCGAATAAGCTGCTTTAGCTTATTGGTGGCCATTGGGCCTGTATTGGGCCTCGTTAAGGGCTATTAAGCCCATTTATGGCCCGATAGGGTTTCCTTATGTGTATTACTTAACCAAATGGCTCATTAAGTCTTTTAGCCCTTCAATAAGCTCAAGTGAGCTTAATAATAAGCTATGGCCCCCAACTAACGGACTGTTGGGCCCATTAACGTCCGTTAATGGACTGTTTAGTCCAACAAGGTCTGTTAGCGGCCCGTTAAGCTTATTAGTGATATTTAGGGCTCATTAAGATTACTAGCAAAACAAAATAAGTTCATTTAGCACACATATAAGTCATGTTTTTCACATGCAATCATCCAACTAGTTAGTATACATCTTCCTAAGCCAAGCCATCATGTTTTCATGAAAAGTTTACGTGTTGTTTTCGTGCAAATTGTTTTTAATGAAACCTTATAAGCCCTAGTCTTGATAAGCCTTATTTTTATATATGTTAACATCATTTTAACACCATACAAGTAATAATGTACATATGTACATGCTTATAACATGTATGCTTTGCATTATGCATGCACAAGCTCATGTTAGTTTGTTATCTACAAACTAACCTGACCAAATCGACTAGCAACCAAAGAAACAATTATGATACGAACATATATAAGCTTAGAACGCGACTTAAAAAGAGTCTTGGTTTCGAATTTGGACGTGTAGAATGACAACCTTTACGTGTACACTTAATCGTATAATCGAATCTTAGCTTAACCCGAATCCTTCTGTGCTTCCAAACCCTTAGACGTATAATCCTAGCTTAATGATCACTAGATTATACCTTAGAATACTTGTATGATGTCGTGTTTGTGTGGGTGTTATGTCTCGGCTATGGTATGACCCGAAACAATAGGGGAAATAAGGATGGTTTTGCTTTGAGAGAGTTTGTGTGTTTAAGAGTGGTAAGAAGTGTTAAGTGTCAAGTATGAGTGGGTTTATATAGGCTCAAGATTAGTTAGCTTTCCTAGTTCTTAAACCAAACCAAACCGTGCCCTAATAGGTGGTTTCGGTTAGACTTAGTTAATCTCAAATGGTTTTGTTATTACCTCTTAAGTACGCATCTTAATTACAAGATCATGGTACAAGATACTTGAGATTTGAAAATCTTATGGTATGTGTATGGTGAGTGTTGGTCGCGGGTTTCCAAGAGCAAAGGAGGGATCCAAAGTGGTTATTACCCATTGTGTATTAGGTTAGTTAGGAACATTAAGGACAAGCCTTAATTAAACCCTTGTTGTACATGTACTTAATATAGGACATTAGGAGATTTGCTAGTTGTTTAGGGAGGGTGGGACGAGTAGGCTTGGAGGGAAAGAAAGGGTTTTGAAATCTCATGCAAGATATACAAGTACATTCTTTAATTAGGAGATAATTGTACAAGATTTACAAGCTTTAGTTTAGGTTTTAGCTTTACACAATGGACATTGTGTTTTATTTGAGCTATAATCGGCCTTCATGGCTTAGTAACATGAAAATTGAATAATTTTTGTGTTTAGGGATTAAAAGTGGTTATTGGTTTGAGTCCAGGTAAGTCTAGGTATTTCCGGGGTGTGTCTAAAGGTATTTTTATTGCGAAACGTAAGCCTTTTACGTGACCAATAAAAATAAAACGCGCAAAGTCAATAATTATCTTCTTAATAATTACATAACACTTGCTTGACGTAAACCTTAATTTATTTGGTGACCGTTTACATTGAATGATTATTTCTAGTCTACGCGATTTAGCTTAAAAGTTAAATTAAAAGTAAACGCGTATCGGACTAAAATAAATAGTGAAGAATAATAGTCATATAATGACCTGAAATTGAGAAATGTTACAGATAGTGCGTCTTCCGCGTCCTGATCGCTGCCCGATGCCATGAACAGTAACTCAAAAAAAACATTCCAATTTTTTTTACTAATGAACAGTACCTGTAAATAGTAATCGATGAACAGTACTATGAATAGTGATCAATGAACAGTACCTATGAATAGTGATCGATGAACAGTGACTTTTTTTGGAAACCCTAATCGAAAACCCTCTTAACAAGAGCTCTCAATGAAAACACCAATTGATATGACCCTAGTGGGTAGTATCGGGATAGGGCACCACTTTAAGCGTGTGCTAGCTTTGTCAAAAGAGAAAAGAGAAGATTAGAGATTTTTTTATCTTAAACTTGATTGATTGATTATAATAAAAGAGTACAAGAGTATTTATAAGACAAAATAGGGCAAAACCCTAATAGCTAAATGGGTCATGGGCTCGGGCACAGGCGTATCATACATTCTCTTTATATATGGGAGTACGAAGATATCACGTCTTAGGTTGTTGAGACGTGTCAAAACATTTAATGGAAATGTACATCTTCCATTAAATGTTTCTATTCTTGGAAACATAACGACCTTGTTTTAGTGAAAAGTTATGTCAATTGTTCACTGCATTTTCACCAACTCGTACTTGTATAGACTGTCTCAAGGATGCACTTTATCCCGCTCTTTTGCAAACATAAAATGTCCTGCCTAAATATCTTAAGAGATATTTCGAGTTATGCTTTGTTGGATATATGAGAGAGCTAATAGGTTCATCAGGGCATTTTCGATACCTGATGAACATTTGTCCTTCAGCTTTTAGTTCTTCTACAGTTCTACAAAATTGGATTAAACCGAATTTGAATTATGTTCGGTTTTTGGGTTAACCCAAGTTACAAAATTAATATTTTCTATAGGTCCTTGGTCTTGGATCTATATAGCCTTTGTAAGACAATAGCTAACTTGAATAAATCCAAATCAACTATGTGAGAGACACTGACTATGAATATCAAGTGTTAATGAGGAAACTTAACACAAGAATTAAGAAGAACAATAATACTAATTTTGCTATTGATTTCTATTAAGCTTCAATGCTTCTATTACATATATGAAACTCTATGCCGTAGGGTTCCTTTTATACACCAAGGAAAACCCTAGCAGGCTTTACAAAACGTGTGAAAGGATAATGCATATATTTTCCTAAGATATCTCCTAAAATATCTCTAAGATAACTATTATCTCTATTCTGTTACATAAACAGACTTAACTACATATGACCAGTACTAACTATAGTACTGCTAGACTTAACATAGTACTGCCAGACTTAACTTAGTACTGCCAGAACTAACTAATACTACCCGACTTAACTGTTATACTATCAGTATTAAGTCTTTTACAATCTATTTCCTAACAGAACGTGTCAAAACTTTTGAACAAAGACTTATTATTGATTTAAGCACTCATGAAAAAAAATGATTGATTCTCAAATGGATGATATGATTAAGGAAAAACTTGTACTTAATCAGCAAATTGACTCACTTAAATAAACTCTTTCTAATCAAATCAAGGAAAAGGAATATTTATTGCAAACATTTAATGTTTTCAAAAATGAATCCAAAGAAAAAGAAAGTAAATATATGGACAAAAAAATTAAGTTAGAAAAGAAAATAAAGGAATTGGATAATATTGTTTATAACGTGGGTCAATCTACTCAAACAGTGCACATGTTAACAAAGCCACAAGTGTTTTTATGATGATACCCACAAACAAGCTCTTGGTTATCAAAATTTATTTTATCTCAAGAAAGCTCAACGAATTAAGCCAACCTTGTATGATGGTAGTGTAATATCTAGTCAACATGCTGTTATTCTTGTGATTGATGATGAAGAGACATTGATTTTGGAAGAAGTAAGTCGATCTAAAATGCTTGCAAAACAAAACGATCCAATTTCAAAAGAAAAATAAATAATACTACTCTAATTAATTATGTTGAATCGATTGTCTAAAGATTTTGGTAAATGTTTTGTTCCACAACAAGAATTGTCTGTTGAACAAGCTTTCTGGTTACAAACTTCACACATACTGACCAATATGATATTTCACCTGTCAAAATTGAGGCTCCCAGGGAACTTCCTTAGGCAAGCCTAGTAAATACAAGCCTTAAAAAGCTTAAATACCATCTTGGAAAATTTGACACCGTGGTGAAAAAGC
>BQNB010022080.1:47645-63440 GCA_026074375.1 Tanacetum coccineum | reverse complement strand
TTACACATTATAAATAAGATGAACAATAATTTGAGTCTTTAGATACCATAGAGTTTGTAGAAGAAGTTGAACTTGTTGAAGAATAAGCCATGAGAGCAAAATTGGTTGGACCTCTCTTATGGCAGTTGAAACACTCCACCTTGGAATTGTCAAACCTAATTCTTTATTTGTTGGCCATGTCCAGCTTCCTTCTAGTATTCTTTAGGAATCTTCTTGCCCTCATAGTCAGCATAGCAATGTTCCACCTTAAGTCTATCTCTTCTAGATCATCGGGATGGATTTGTTATAGATCTTCATTATCAAGCTGTGGAATACTTGGTTGGCTAGCAAAGAAGGAATAAATCATAGAATCACTCAAATTTTCAACAGTAGTTAAGCTATCAGCAACACCCTGAGTGCTAGCAGTATTAATACCCTTAACAATAATAACTGCTCTAGTTGCACTGTTAGTGCTACTAGAGGGCAGAAAGGCTACATTGTGTGAGTTAGTGGTTGAGATAGATGTCCCCTCCTTAACCTCTGATTCATAACCTTTCCAGCAGGTTGTTGAAGAGGTCATCCAAACTCAATGTCTCAATCTCTGGTTTGTTCCTCCACACAATAGTATGCATAGTCCATTCTTGTGACAAACTTCTCAAGAACTTCTGATTGATGTCTTCTTGAGGGATAAATTCACCATGCATCTCCAGTTGACTAATTAGCTTCGAAGCCTTTCATAGGTTTGCTCAATCACTTCTGAGTTGGATGTAGCAAAGTTTTCATATTGCTACTTTAGAAGATTTTTTTGAGTTTTCTTTGTAGCAGTATTACCTCCAAATTTGTTCTCAATAGCCTACATCAGTGTCTTAGCATCCTTGTATGAGTTGAACTTTAATTGATGCTCATTAGGTAAAGCTATTAACAAAGTTCTTCTTGCCTTCAACTTTGCCCTTCTTTTTGCCTTCTCTTCAACACTTGTAGGAGGGATAACAGTCTCCTTACCGTCAACAGTTTTTGTTACTATGGGTGCATTACCATTTTTCTATGATCTCCCATAGAGTGTAATCAGATGCACTGTAGGTACGGACTTCCTCCCCATCCTTATTTAATTTCCAGAATATCATACTCACCAGGGTTGGAGTATAGGTAGCTTGATGGTTTGAGTAGAGGGGGTGGGGAGATAGTAATATGATCCATTTAGCTTCCTTGAAAAGAAGATCATTTGTGTAGTATAGGTTATTCCTTAACAAAGCTTCTCCACAAGCTCTGTTACACTTGTTTGATCCCCAAAAGAATATATTCTTGCTTAGCTTTTATAAAAGGCTAAATTTGTATTTGAACAAATTCAAAACATCTATGATAGAAACTTTTGATTGTGAATATCAAGACAATGCAGAATCTAGTCATGATACTAAGAAGAATTTCAAAGAAACAATACTGAAAAAAGATCAATAACAAACATTTACCAAAACTTTTAGTCTTAATATAACAAACGAACACTCTTAATAGTAGTTAGTGTTTACAAAACCTTGAAGCTAACGACTTATAGGTTAAACCTATGATAGAACATGGGGTTTTTTTATACAACAACAAAACAAAAATACAAAATGAGTTATATGAGAGATATAACCTAATACCCCTACGGACCGGGGTCCTTGTAACACCAAGGAGTCCTACAGGGTTACAATATACTCCTAGAGTTATCATGATCTTCTAATCAAATAACTTATACGTATCTATTACAAAAATATCTCAATCCATAACATCATAAGCATTACTAACTGATCTAACAGTACTAACTTATAACCAGTAGTATTAACTTTCTCAGTAGCATTAACTTTATACTCAACATCAAGTAACTTTACATCAGCAGTAGTAACCACTTAGTATATTTTCCTTGAACTTCTTGAGTAGCAGTAACTTCCACTAGTAGTCTTAACTTTTGCACTAGCAGTATTAACCACTTAGAATATTTTCCTTAAACTTCACCAGTAGTAGAAACCATAACCAGCAGCAGTAACTTCAACAACACTAAGAAGTCTTTTAATCCCAACAAGCTCTCAGCTTGTTTGATTGTAAGCAAAGGCGTATACAAATTAAATGTCAGAAACAAACAACAACATCCATTCTTCTTTCTGACAAAATGATTATAGCACAGAATACATTGTTTGCTTAGATAAGGGCATAATGCTACTAAATATGCCAAAATATATAGTCACAAATTGCATCAACAAAGTAAGGTTCATTTACGCAAACCCTATAAATATATACCTTAACTCTCAAGTTTCTTATTATAGTGTTTTTTTAATTTGTTAGTGGTGTTTGTTGCAATAGTGGGATTTCCTCTAAATACTCCTAAAGATATTTATATGGTTTTGGCTTAGTTATATGTTGTTGTGTTAATAGGTGATTGTAAAGCAAGGAACCATATAGATGTTTGTTGCGTAATGTAATATTTTTATGAAAAATACAATTTTTTTAAAATAAACCCGGTCCTAAAATTTTGTGTCACGTAAATATTACTTAATCCTTAATTATGGGTATTTGGATATATAAAACTTTAATCCGAAATTTCAAATATTTGAATGAGTAAATTGCAAAAATGGACCTTGTGGTTTGGCCAAATTGCAGATTTGGTCTGTCGAATTTTGAAATTGCAAAAACAGTCTGTATTTTGAAAGTTTGGTTCTGCTTTTGGTCCTTGGTTGACCTAAAATGACTAAAATACCCCTCTGTTCTTTTACAAAAACCGTCCGTTAAGAGGGTATTTTAGTCATTTCAGGTCGACCAAGGACCAAAAGTGGAACCAAACCTTCAAAATACGAACTATTTTTGCAATTTCAAAATTCGACAGACCAAATCTGTAATTTGGCCAAACCACAAGGACCATTTTTGAAATTTACTCTATCTGAATTGAAAAAACTTAGCTAAAATAATGGGTAACATATAACTGTCATCGTAAATTTTGGATATCCAAATTTATGATATAACTAATTATTGACAACTCTCTTAAATTATCTAAATTGATAACAAAAAATTATTTTCAAAAATGTCACATTTTTGTATTTTTGCTTTAGTCCACAAAAAGCCATGAGGCGTCTCTGATACCATCATAACTGAATTTACCTATTTGATAAATCTTTATCTTTTACATAACTGTTTAAATTCATGTGGTAACTGTTTGTGAAAGAGATTTCAAACTTGTAGAAAATATGGCCCTCCAATAAAAAAATAGAAACAACCGAAAACCTATCAGCAAAAAACCAAAAACCGAGAAGTTCATTTGAAAAATCCTAGCATCAACGTCATATTATATTTGCCATTGAATCAACCACCGGAACTGGAAACTACCGAAAAAGTACTGCAATCGCAGTCCCAATAGAAGGAACAGAACCTTAGATGGGAAAGGTTTTAGAGTGGAAGTTCAAACGTAGGAGGAGATTAATGCTTTGGACAGAAAATTCAAACGTAAGAGAAGGGGGTTAGGTCGGCCTGCAGAGATGATGATGATGTAGAGGAGCGGGATATGAAATCATACAATGTATTGCCATCTTTGATCAATGTTGTTGGAAAATTCAAGATGATGGTCGATACTAAAAATTCAAGATGATGGTCGATCTTCTGTATCGAAATGTTAGTTGCCATTTCAAAAAGATGCTCCATTTTCATTTCTGTAGATGGTTTATTAGCGATAATAAGCCTAAACAACAAACACGGCCTGAAATATCAATTTCAAAAAGAAGTGGAAAGAATTCACTTATCAATATTCAGAACGGAGTAGTATAACATCAAACACATAAATTTTGTTTTGTAGTAAACTAGTGATGAAAAGCAAATATTATAGTAAAGTATTTTACAAGCGGACCTAGGGGTTTCCGGAGGTTCACGGGAACCCGATGAATGTTTGTAGCGTAATGTAATTTTTTATAAAAAAATACCGAATTTTTTAAAATAAACCCGGTCCCAAAATTTTGTGTCACGCAATTATTATTTAATCCTAAATTATGGGTATTTAGATATATAAAACTTTTATCCGAAATTTCAGATATCTGAATTGAAAAAACTTAGCTAAAAAGGTCTAACATATAACTGTCATCGCAAATTTCGAATATCCAAATTTGTGATATAACTAGTTATTGACAAGCCCTTTAAATTATTTAAATAGATAACAAAAAATTATTGTCGAAAATATCGCATTTTATATTTTCTCTTTAGTAAACAAAAAGCCATGAGACATCTCTGATACCTTCATAACTGTATTTACCTATTTGACAAATCTTCATCCTTTACATAATTGTTTAAATTCACGTGGTAACTGTTTGTGAAAGATATTTCAAACTTGTAGAAAATATGGCTATCTAAAGAAAATATCAAAACAACCGAAAACCTAAGAGCAAAAAACAAAAAACCAAGAAGTTCATTTGAAAAATCCTACCATCATCGTAATATTAAATGCCTTTGAATCAACCATCAAAACTGGAACTGCCGGCAAACAACTGCAAAACCCACAGTCCCTGTAAAAAACATTTGTTTGAGAGGTGAAACTTTGGGACTGGGAAGTCAAATGAAGAGTGGATTTATATTCTATGGACTAAGAGAATTTAAAAACGTATGAGAAGGGGGATTGGTCGACCTGCAGAGATGATGATGATGCAGAGGAGCAGGAATATGAAAATCATACCATGTTTTGCCATCTTTGATCAATGTTGTTGGAAAATTCAAGATGATGGTCGATACTGAAAATTCAAGTTGATGGTCGATCTTTTGTATCGATAATGTTAGTTACCATTTCAAGAAGATGCTCTATTTTATTTTCTGTAGATGGTTTATTAGCGATAATAGCCCTAAACAAAAGCTGTAAATTCATTTTTTAAAAGACGGTTGGAATGACTTCACTTTATCAATATTCAGAACGAGAGTAGTATAACATCTAACACATAATTTTTTGTTTTGTAGTACACTAGTGTGAAAAGCAAATAGTATTAGTAGTAGTAACAAGGGTGGACCTAGGGGGTTCTCGGGAGTTCACGAAAACCCGATGGATGTTTGTTGTGTAATGTAATTTTTTTACAAAAAATACTGAATTTTTTAAAATGAACCTGATTTCAAAATTTTGTGTCACGCAAATATTACTTAATCCTAAATTATGGGTATTTGGATATATAAAACTTTTATCAGAAATTTCAGATTTCTGAATTGAAAAAAGACTTAGCTAAAATAATGGGTCTAACATATAACCGTCATAAAAAAATTTGGATATCCAAATTTGTGATGTAACTAGTTATTGACAAGTTCCTTAAATTATTTAAATTGACAACAAAAAATTATTGTCAAAAATGTCGCATTTCATATTTTCATTTTAGTCCACAAAAAGCCATGAGACGTCTCTGATACCATCATAATTGTATTTACCTATTTGACAAATATTTATCTTTTACATAACTGTTTAATTCACGTGGTAACTTGTTTGTGAAAGAGATTTCAAACTTGTAGAAAATATGGCCCTCTAATGAAAAAACCAAAACAACCGAAAACCTAATACAAAACAAAAACCCAAAAACCGACACCCGCGAGAAAAATTTTCATTGCCATTTTGAAAAATTCCACTACCATAATCATCATATGATATTTGCCTTTGAATCAATCACCGGAACTAGAAAACTGCGGTAGTAGCTAACAACCAGCAATCCCTGAATAATAAACCTTTGTTGGGGGACAAGCATTTGGACTAGGGAAGTTCAAACATAGGAGTGGAATAATACTATTGGACTAAAATTCAAACCATAGGGGAAGGATGATAGGGCTCCGGTCCTGCAGAGAAGAAGAAGATGATGATGCAGAGAGCAGGGATATGAAAAATCATAACAATGTTTTGCCATCTTAGATCAAAGTTGCTTGGAAAATACAAGATGAGGGTCGATAATAAAAGGAGTTTTTAATAGATAAGAAAAAAAAATAGGCTGAAAATTCAAGATGATGGTCGATCTTCTGTATCGAAATGTTAGTTGACATTTCAATAAGAAAAAATTGGGGGGGGGGGTGCTTATTCCCCCCCCCCCATTTTTCTTTTTTATGTCAGATGGGTTTTTAGCGAAAATAGCCCTAAACAACGGCTTGGAAATTTATTTTCTAAAAGGGGCGGTTAGAAATGAATTAACTTTATCAAATATTTAGAACTGAGTATGTATAACCAGTCTAACACATAATTTTTTTGTTTGTTAGTCACTAGTGTGAAAAGAATAATAAATTAATCAGTAGTAGTAACAGGGGTGGACCTAGGGGTTTCCGGGGGTTCACGGGAACCTGATGGATGTTTGTCGCATAATGTAATTTTTTTATAAAAATACCGAATTTTTTAAAATGAACCCGGTCCTAAATTTTGTGTGATGTAAATATTACTTAATCCTAAATTATGGGTATTTGGATATATAAAACTTTTATCCGAAATTTCAGATATCTAAATTGAAAAAACTTAGCTAAAACAATGGGTCTAACATATAACTGTCATCGCAAATTTCGAATATCCAAATTTGTGATATAACTAGTTATTGACTAGTCTTTTAGATTATTTAAAGTCATAACAAAAAATTATTGTCAAAAAAATTGTCGCATAAATATTTTCCGCATTAGTCCCACCAAAAAGTCATGAGGCGTCACTGATACAAATAGATGTATTTTACCAATTGAAAAATTCTTTATCTTTTACATAAATGTTTAAATTCACGTGGTAAGTGTTTGTAAAAGAGATTTCAAAATTTTAGAAAATATGGCCCTCCAATGAAAAAATAGAAACAACCGAAAACCTAACAGCAAAAAACCAAAAAACTGAGAAGTTCATTTGAAAAATCCTACCATCACCGTCATATGATATTTTCCTTTGAATCATTTTGACCACATCATTAGGATATATTCTTCCTCATTTCTTGAATTGTTTCTTCCATTCTTTATAGAATGTATTCCCTCTTTATTCCTATTGGTCCCTAGAATGTGATATAAAGTTTATCAATTTAGACTTAATCACATTCCATGGCAACAAAGTGAGTTTTAAACAAATATATATAAGCAATATAAAGAACAAGTTTAAAACACACAGAAGTACTTTTCAAAACGTATAGACTTTTATTAGAATCAAATAAAGAACCTATGACACACCTTGCTTGCGGAATAACAAGGTGTTTGAATGACAATTGGGGTGTTTTATCCTCCTCGAACTTAATTCTCTAACCAAAGTTTATGAGATTAATAAAAAAAACTATTTATTACTAAAACTAAAGCTTAGTTTCCGTAGTAACGAGACGAGTTTGTTTGAGAGATAAATGAACTCTTCAATGTGTATCACATTAATTGGAAGAGATGACATTTACTTTAGGAATCCCTTTCCTTTTATAGGCAAATGGATTAGGGTTTACAAGTTAACCTAATACACATGTCAAGCATTAAATAGGTGGTTGAGCTACCATTTAATGTACACATGCTTTATAGTACCTGATATAGTTGATAACATCAAATAACGTCTATTTTATAGCATCATTTATCCCATGTAATTAACCTATTTTGTATAATTATTGAAAAGAATTGTTACTTAATCGTTTGTATTTGAGAATTGCAGTAATTACGGAGTACTTAGTGAAACTTGACTAAAAGGCACACATTCTGGAGCTGAAACAAAGATATGTTGAAGATTACAAGTTCTGACAACCAATACGCCTGAAATCACAAGGAAGATACGGCTTATCCGTCCTGCACTCACCAAAGACCGACGAAGTGAAAACATGAACAATACGCATAATCCAAAGAAGACCATTACGTCGTTTATTGGAGATATCGTATGCTAATTATTCTGTAAAATATCAAACGTATGTCCCACTCCAATAAACGACCCAATAACCAGTATCCAAGCCATTGGATACTTCGTATCGACACCGACTCCAGACCTTAAGCAGTCTTTATCCTTTCAGCAGTTGTAATCTTTCAGCAGTTGTAACTTTTATACCAGCAACATTAACTTTCAACACCAAAAGTAGTAACTTTTGTACCAGCAGCACTAACTTAACAGCGGTAACTTCAAGAAGGCTTTTAATCCTAGCAGTTTACCTTGGCTAAGCCATCACTCTTGTATTAATTATGATGTTTGAAGGCTAATACCTTTGGGTATTAGCCATTATTATGAAGATCTGAATGTTTGGTTATGTTTATATCTCGATTGCTTAATTTATCGTTGTATGCTTGTTTATGTTTATCAATTTATACTTATTTATGTTCTTTAATATGCGACCTATCATTCAACTGGATCTAGTGATACGGACCAAGTAATCTAGATGCCGGGATAGCTCTCCATATAGTAATTTATACATCTAGACCAATAGGATCACAATTAACGACCTATCTTTTCCTTTAGATTGTAAGCTTAGTTGGACCGGTAGGTAACCCTTGGAATCAACGAGTACGTTCTAATTAAATAGTAAAGACTTGGTTAGTGGACTACTAGTATATAAATCACCGTTAAGCAGTAAGTGGGTAAAGTCTCTATGAGCTAGGGTTTAACAAGATCATCATTCCTTTACTCCATAAGATATATTATAATCAGCAAATAAGGATCCTTTATGCGGATGCTTTATTTGTGACGGAATTAATGTGTGTAGGTCTTAGGAAGAAGTCCCGCCTAAGTCTAAGAATGATATGACACTTTGAGATAAGTAATCATTGCACTGAATAAACAAACCAACTTCTAATCGGATTAATGATGGCTAATACAGTTTTCTATCATAAGGCTTGACCGCTCTTTTATCTTCTGTTAATTTGCTTGCGTGGGTTAAAGTGTCTTGAATTGATTGTAGTTACCACCAAATCCGTGCCAGTCTCTCAGGCTAAAACCCCCTTTTACCTGTTAGAATTAGGATTAGAGCTAACATAGGATTAGCATAGGTTTGACTTAGATTAGAATTAACTTAGATTAGATAACCAAAATATTAATAAATTAAGAGATTTAACCTCGCTTCAAATGTTCGACACCCTACTTACCACGAATCTACCACTGACTGGGTACAGTGCCCGTTAAAGTGTTGTTTTTGGTTAAGTCGGCAAAATATAAATTTAAAACTTGAAGCATAAAAATATACACCACACAATGACACATCAGTACCATACTGAGTAATATCTAGGCCGAGGTATATAATTGATTTTTCAACAAGTTTATGTATAAATTTTAGCTGTTATTGTTCTCCAATAAAAAATATGTTGTTAGTGAAGATTATAGTGTTCTACACGAACTCGATATGAGTTTTGAGCATGAAGAACCAGAAAATTAAAAAATTCTAATTAGATGGCCCAACACTAAAAATTAATTAATGATGTCCTAAGAGTTCACCAATAATTTTAATCCGTTTGAAAGATAGTATTTAAGGCATAACCATCCGAGTTAACTGGTTCTTAACATTGACTTTAGGCTATTTTTTTTATCTGTTTCTAAAGATCATATATATTCGTCATAATAGAACATTAATGTGTTCGATGAACCACCTAGAACCAATTTTGGTATCCAACCTCCCCTACCCACAACCTACAGATAGATCCTTTTTAGATATCTTTGTGTTTCACCTTTTCGGTTGCTTCAATTTTATGAACCAAGAATTTCTTTTCATCAGTTGTCGCTCTGTCATTTCTAACATGCTGGTAATTTCTCAAGAACACCTTAAACAAAATGATCAATCAATTGCTATATGTATTGTCATCAATGTAGTTTATGAACACACTTTGATATTTCATTAAATATTGCTATTGGTTTATTATTATTGATTTATTTTTTCTTTTTGTTGTACATTATAGATTCTTAGTTTCCAGAAGAAGATTAATACATAAAAAATGCCATCCAAGGTTATTATTAGTATTAATAATTCTGTAATCAAAATTGTTAGTTATACAAATTTGGAAGTGCTACTAAAAACATAGTTTATCCATTAAGATCCCATAAAGGTTTAAGCTTTACTTCATTAGGGATATTTAGATCAAGTAAACATAAGAAACGTTTAAGCTGTTTTGATAAAATGAAATCACTCAAAGTAAACATAGCCTGCTCAAAAGACAAGTATTTGACATCATTAGATCCATTATCCCTTCCATTCTCTTTAGAGGTTTTATTATCCAGACGGGCTGGCGAGAATAAAACAATTTTGCTAGCCATTGCAGGATATAGTTATAAAGATATGTTATTGAGTTGGGTATGTAGGCTACACCTCCTTCATGGTTTGAGATCGTTAAGTTTCTTTCTGAGTTGGTTAAACAAACAGGTATAAAAAAGTTAAATATGTGATGATTTACGGTCTCTTTTCTTATGTTACTTACTACTATAGGAGAACATTCAACAATTAAATCCTGCATATTATAAAGGATGAAGGCATGTTTAGTATAATGCATACTTGCATTATTTGTTTTTACAGCAGAGCTACCAGTATCGATTGTATTAGTCATCTGGAGTTAGGAAACGGGCCTGGGACAAGATGAATCAATCTTGCGCGAGATAATAGCGTTTGTCATTTGCCAAGTATTGTATAAAGGAAATTAGTAAAACACTAATGTTAGAGGTTTTAATATTGAGGGTGGTCCCATATCTCTTAAAATATATAGGTCCGGTTTCTGGTTGAGACTTATGCTTTATTGTATTAGTTTGTAAATTTCATAGAATTCATGTCAAAATGTGCCTTTAAACCCGGTATAGAAATGCAAAAAATTGTGCTCTTACAGGTCTGTGTCTTTTGTTAAGATATAACAGAAGTTCGTTCACATAACCACTAATATTTTGATGTTTTTGAGATCAGGAATGACGCAAACCATAATTGACCTCTCTTAGAAAACCATCGAGACTACGTGTACAGGGAAAGACATGGCTCTCATATTGTTAGTTTTTTTTGAAACTTATGAGGGTATGTTATCTGTCACAAATAGTGCGTTGGCATGTTAAAAAAACATTATGATGGTCTATCACCATTGTGGAAAGTTCTACTTAAGCGGAAAATTTGATGTCCATTTTAGATGGACACAAATAAAACGGTCATTGCGAAACTAATTATTTGGGTTTAGACCTCTTTCAAATCTACTGTCATATGGGTTTCTGATTTGAATTGTAAAAGTTTTTTGAATTTTTTTAGTATTTGATATGCGAGAATTTGCTAAATATACGTCAACGAGTAAGAAATCGTATTTATCTAGAAATCTTGAACATGTGGAAATGATTTAAGGCTTGCGATAATACTTCATCCGTTTACATTTAATAAATTGTTTAGAAAAAGAATTAGAGGCATGATGATTTGCAATGTCTGTACTAAAGTGAAAGTTACTGGAACCACTAAGATTGGTTGGTTTATAACATTATCCGTGGTAAGCGTGAATTGTAATTCTTGTAATATTTGTGTGCGAATGTTCACGGAGACATAAATGTAGTAGTTGTAGATTAAGAGACGTACAAACTTCGTATTTAGGTTTACATCTCTTTGTTCGTATGTTAATGCACTCAAAAATAGTAACTTGTATGTTGAAATGAATTGATTTACCTTTTACTTGAATTACATTATACTCGCATAGTGGGCGCATAGACCTGTCAGACAATAAGAATAACGTTTAGAACTAAACCTGACGATATGGTTAAGTTATTTTTGTTTTTGTACCCTATTCAAGTTTGTTCTTCGGTATTGTCAACATTTACTAAAATGCACGGCTAATACATTGTCTAAGGTTGTGTTGTTTTCTATTATAGGCCGACTTTCTCTCATATGCAACTATATGTCGTATTTTTCTCGAAAGTGGTGCCAGAGTAACAATGAGAGTTTAAAGGTATCGTATGTTTGAATAAAGAGTATGGTAAGATGACCAGAAATTACAACAGCCAAAGATTATGTGTAATACTGTGTTAATGATAGAAAAGCTTTATTAGTTTAGATATTACACTTTATCAGATTACTTTTATATCTTTGATGGGTTTGGTTATTACGTCTGAATCTACAATTTCATGCGTGTATTCCTAATACATTATATACATCTATACTGTTTTAGAAATAAGGTGTCTATACATATATATATAATATTATAGTATATAGTTATATAGGGGGTATATTAATGGAGTAGATATATATATATATTGATAAAGTGTAAAAAAAATCAATTTTAGCCTAAAATAAAAAGTAGAAAAAGACAATAACCACTCAAAGTCATGTAGCTCCGCCTATCGGGAGAGCGTGTTATTGTGCAATCTACGTAGATCTCTTCTAGTAGACATTATATTAATAGGTGGTGCTAGGAGTAATGGGATTCTTATAAATATGCTTAGTGACTGTATATCGGAGCCGGTCAACGATGACATGGCGACGGCATATTAAGAATTTGTAATTTTTCTAGTTTTTGTTAAGAAAAAAGTAAAAGTCAATGAATAAGGATTATTGAAGACCACGACCCTGAATTTGTAGTAAATGGTAGTTTAATAACCAACGTAGTGCCAAACTCGCCATTAGGGTGGTCATACGAAGTTTGTAAAAGGAAATATTTATTATCATTTAGAGACGCAGTCTTGAGTTGTTTAGATCCAGCGCGCGAGGACGGCCGGTCTCGGCGATGGTCTTAGGCAGTTTGTTGTGACGTTTCTGTTTAAGAAAATACTATGCTTTTATCTTTAAAAATAATTGTGTAATTGGTACGTACGATTTGAGATATATATCTAGAATAGATAAGAGGAGAAAAGTGTTAAAATTCCAATGCCTATCAATCTCTTAAAGAAAAACCAACTCATGCCATACATATAGTTAAACAACCCACGAATTTGTTATTGCAATCTTTCATCTAGATACTTTGTTACAACCTTTAACGAGGTTATAAAATGTCAATCACACCTACTTTATAGATCAATGGTGAAAAGAATCAGTGGAATATTAAGGTGAAGATTACATCTCTGCGGAACCAATACTTCACAAACAACAATCAATCCAGGCTAACTGGAATTAACTAATGATCTTAAAGTGAGACACAAACAGGTAACATTAAATAAGTTAAATCTCATATAACTTATATTACACTTAAGCACTTAGCATCAATTGCATCTATTGTAACAAATCCATACTAAAGTATGCTAATTAACCGAATAAGATTACTTATAGGGTACTAAATGATCCATAAGCAATGATCTCAATCATCATGAGAGGATCTCAATGTATATTTACTTTCTGCGATGCTCTTTTACAAGCTATGGAGAGATGTGGTTTATCGCACAATGTAAACGCTCACAATTTGCAATCTGTTAAACAAAACTATTGGATAGATTGCTATCAACTTGACAAAGCTGCCATGAACTCTAAAATTCACACCGTACATTCTGATAAAAACAATATAAATCTCCGTCCTCAGACCACAACAACGTCAACTGGAGCGCAAGGTCAGATAGAAAAAGAGAAAACGAGTATATCTATAGTTTCTTCCTGTATTTACAATATAACGTGAATTCTCTAGATTTCAAGTCTCATTTAGAGTCAACGCTCTTGCTATAGCATCTCTATACAACTTATCTGTCTGGATATAACAAACTTATATAAATTTGCATCTCAATACTAGATACCCATCCTCTTGTAAAAGAGCATCAAAATAAAATACAATTGAACCATTGATCGTATGTAATGCGATGGTGGGATCCTTCGTACCCTATGTTAATCTATAGGTGGGTGGTGGGGAGGGGTGTTCGGATATTAGCATCATTTAGATGAGGTGTAATTTGTTAAATAGAGCAATAGAGAGTAAGAATTGCTAAAGTACATAAAAGTCAATCTATGAGGGATTACTTATGGTGTATTGTTAACGCTCTTAGTGTCCATCAAGATCATGTTTACTTCCGAGTATAGCCTGGATTTATGGTTTGTTGTCCATGAAGTATTGGTTTGAACATGATGTATATCTACACTATTGAATTCCCAGTTGCTTCTTTATCCACCACTGATCTCTAAAAGAGGTGTGATTGACATTTTATAACCTGTTAAGAGGTGTAACAAAAGTATCAGATGAAATTGCAGAAACAAATGAAGGCGTGGCGTTTGTGGTTACACTGATTATGTAAGGCATAGAGTTGGTTTTATTTCTTTAATGATAATATAGAGCATTGGATATTGATTAAAACACTATCTTATATTTTAGATATATTATCAAAACGTAAAAATTACAATTATTTAGAAAGTATAACACATAGTATTCTTAAACCGGCGTCATATCAAGATTGTTTAAGTACGGATTTTAACGAACTCAAATCGTATCCTAATATGAATAACAAGTATTATCTTTCAATAGTATGACTCAAATGGCCGTTTGGCATAGGTTGTGTTAATAACGCAACATTACAACCACATAGGACCGTGGTTTCAAACCTATCATGCTTTACATTTTTTTAAAAAAAATAGAAAATTCATATCATATGAGTGCCATGTCATCGTTGAGGTGATATACAGTCACTAAATCATATTTATAGACTCATAGTTAGGCCCATATATATGTTATAGATATACTAGTTGCAAAACCCGCCGATAGGCGGGATATTACTTGTGAGTTAGATGTGTTTTATATTTTTATATTAGGCTAAATAGTTGAATTTTTTTACAGTTGTTAATATAGGTCTAGGATAAGGTAGAAATTAAATACTAAAATAATATATATATATATATATATATATATATATATATATATATATATGTATAGACATTTTCACAAGTAATTGTTAATTAATTAGGAATAACGTGAAATTTTTATAGAGTGAATAACAAACAAAAAGATATAAACAGTAATCTGATAAAAGGAAATAAAACTAAATAAAGTATCTATCATTACAAAGTATACATAATTTTGGTTGTTGAATTTGTGTATTTACCATCTTTATCACAACATAGAATCTTCAAACTCTCCTTGTTCTTGACCCTTGAGACAACGACATATAGTTGCCTATGAGAGAAAGTCGGCCTCTAAAGAAACAACACAACCTTAGACAATGTCTAGCCTTGATTTTTATTAATGTTCATACCGAAGCAAACTTGAATAGGAAACTATCGTCGGTTTAGTTTAAACGATATCTTATTGTCTGACAGGCTAATGGCCATATGCGGTAAAGGTAAATCAAGTAAAGGTAAATCAATTATAAACATACCAAATTATATATTGAGTGCATTAACAACGAAAAGAGATGTAAACTAAATACGAAGTATGTAGTATAATCTAACATATACATTTATGTCTCGTGAAATTCGCACACAAAATACAAGAATATAACTTACGCTTACGGAAATAATAAACACCATCTTAGCTGGTTAGTAACTTTCATTAGTCAGAATAGCAACATCAAGATTAATTTTGTTAAAATTTTTAAAAGTAAAGGATGAAGTATTATCGAAGCCTTAAATTATTTCCCTGTTCAAGATTTTAGATAAATACGATTTCTACTCGTTGACGTATATTTAGTAACTTTTCGAATCAAATAACTAAAAAAAATTCAAAAAACTTTACAATTCAAATCAACTAATAGTCGCAATGCCCGTTTTATTGTGACCATCTAAAATGACTCAAATTGCCGTTAAGTAGACCTTCACACAATGGTGTAGACACATAATGTTTTACATGCCAACACTATTTTGTGACAGATAACATACCCTCATAAGTTTCAAAAAACTAAAATAATGAAGCATGTCTTACCTGTTCACGTAGTCACGATGGTTTTCTCAGAGGCAATATGGTTGCGTCATTCCTGATCTCATAACCAAAATAGGGTTATGTGACGAACTTCTGTATATCTAAAACACAGACCTG
>BQNB010022080.1:4052-45575 GCA_026074375.1 Tanacetum coccineum | reverse complement strand
ATCTGGGGTTTTGTTGGGCGGGATAGATGGTTTTGGGAAGGTTGGCAGTTTTGGCCCCTCAAGTTATACTTCCCCCAATTTCCAATTTCAGCCCTTCTCTTCTTATTCTTGTAATACAACTTGAGGTTTGGCAATTTTAGTCCCTCAAGTTGTATTTTCTTTACTTGGTTGACTTTTGACTTCTTCGGGGTTGACTTTTTGACTTTGACTGACTTTGGCTACAATTTGACTTTGTCTTTTCCATCCCGTGCTCGGTTTTGTTTGTTCTTTGCTTTCTTTTTGTCCTTTGTGTGATATCTGTTTCCTGCACAACACAAATGCAAAACATACAAATACAATGTATTTTTTGTACTTTTTTAGTCATTTAAGTCCGTTTTTAATGGAAAGTGGTATGTGTAATTAAGCACATACCAGAGACTTTACCCACTTACTGCTTAACGGCGATTTATACACTAGTAGTCCACTAACCAAATCTTTAACAATTAATTAGAACGTACTTGTTGATCCCAAGGGTCACCTACTGGTCCAACTAAGCTCACAGTCTAAAGGCAAAGATAGGTCGTTAATTGTGATCCTATTGGTCCAGATGTATAAATTACTATATGGAGAGCTATCCCGACATCTAGATTACTTGGTTCGTATCACTAGATCCAGTTGTATGACATGTGGCATATTAAAGCACATAAACAAGTATAAATTGATAAACATAAACAAGCATACAACAATAAATTAAGCAATCGAGATATAAACAAAACCAAACATTCAAATTTTTATAATCATGGCTAATACCCGAAAATATTAGCCTTCAAACTTCATAATTAATACAAGAGTAATGGTCTAGCCAATGTAAACTAACCGAGTTAACGAATGATACCAAAAACTGAACGATTAAAAAAGTATAAGAAATTACACGTTGTCTCCTATGGATTGGAATACGTTGCAAGACCTCTTCTGCTCTTTTTCTCCTCTGAAAATCGACTTTTGTGGTTTAGGTATCGAGAATATGATTTAGCACACTTAAAACTCATTTTTGAGTTTTCTATTTATAGGGTCTGGAGTCGGTTCGATACGGCGTATCCAAAGGGTTGGATACGGCGTATTGGAGTTTCTTGGAGTAGGGACCACGTTTGATATTTTCCAAAATATTCACATACTATATCTTCAATACGGCGTATTGATCTTCTTTCCTTTGTGGTCTTTGGTGAGTGCAGGCACGGATACGCCGTATCTTCCTTGATGGATACTGCGTGTTGACTTCAGAAAGGTAACTTCAATAATATCTTTATTTAAGCTCCAGATTAGCCGCGCCTTTAGCTAATATTCACCAGTACTATCCGTAATTACTACAATTCCTCAAATAAAAACATAAAGTATCCAATTCTTTGCAAATAATTATATAAAATGGGTTAAATACATGGGATAAATGATGCTATAAAATAGACGTTATTTGATGTCATCAAATATCCCCCTCCTTGAATCCTACTTATCCTCAAGTAGCCTTTAAAAGTCTATAAAAAATGTATCCCTAAGGATATTTTCCGTTAAAGCATTTATTTGATCTATTACAAGTACACAACCAAACACCTCACGAAATAGGAAGATGAAAACACTCAAATCACTCAACTAATCTATATGGTAACATGTAACTAATTCGCTCAATTGCTTGGCCGTGACGAGTATTCTATCATAAGTTTCGCAAGATACACATCTCACCGCTAAACTAAGGAGTAACAAGTTATAAAGGTAAATAGGTTAATAAGAGAGAAAGGCTTAGGGTTGATTACTCTAACTAATCTTTATCGATACCAATATTCTAGGAGGGGGGGCGTAAAAAGACCATACAAGCCAAAACCGTAACGACCGGATAGAACACATGTTGACTGCGCACAATCCCAACCTCAAATAAGCTAAAGAATAGACAAAAAAGTAAAGTAATATAGGGTGTAGATCTTCTAACTTTCACCAATAGTAATAAACCAACAAGGCAGCTGAGACATGCATACATGGCCGTAACGACAAAATAGACATGCATGCTCGATCACATCCTCATTCGCGTAAAACCCATGGTTAATGATTAGGAAAAGGAAATAGCATTGTTGTTTAATTAAAAAATTATGACACAAATAGATTAAGGTCTAAAAATACAAGTTGCTAGACACATTTTCCATGACCGTTACCAATAAAAACACAACGATTTACAAAGTCTTGATACATAGATAAAAAACACCAACCTAAGTTTGCGCTTCCCGTAACGGTCCAACTTCCGATTCATCCAAACTTTACAAACTTAACAGGCAAGTGGCAATCTAACCATTTAAACAATACTCTAACATCGTCGATTTGCATCAACCGATAATCGAGTCCTGCATTAATTCCTCCACGGTAGTGCGAAACGATTATCTTCAAATTTTCCTTCTCTTTTTTGTTGTGATAATTTCTAATATTTTTGATTTTATTGCTAAACTATACTACAAAAAACGCATTGTAGTCGCACCAACCCTTCATGATCATAATAATTTCCGTGATAGTTTCTTCTGATAAATCCTTCATTCTTTGGACGTACCAATAATTGCGATGGTAGTAAAAATACATGAGTTTTGACTATAATATACATTCCATTTGGGCAATTTTCAAATTTTCATCTGACCGTAACCAAAATATACACAAGGACTCAAAATACAAAACTTTAGCAATTTAAGAACTACAACTAATAATAAAACTTAAACTAACAGTGGTATGGCTAAGGTGTAAAGGTGTAACAAAACCAAATAATTGGTGTAGTACACTAAGATTGGCTCTGATGGGGTATGTTCTAATGGTATCTTACTCCTAAAATGAGAGTAAACAAAGGGTTTATACGGGGGTTAACTAACCAGTGTAGTTAGTTAATAAAGCAACAATCATGTAAGGCGATTTGGGTGTAACATATAAATTTACCAGTTAAAACAAGTTACTCCATCTAAATCCATAGTACTACATTATTAGCGGTCCACTCAATAGATATACTAAGCCAATTCCATAAAAGACTACAACATCAACCGGCAACATCTCATATTTGTGAATTTTGGTAAACATTTAGAAACGGATAAGGTTAAATCCTCACACTATCTAACAAGGGTTATTGTGTCGGGTTATGTATCAAGTATTTTCACAAAAGCATGCTTGAATTTTTTTTTAAATTTGAGCATAAATATAAGCAATTTAGATGTTAAAATTAGGACAAGATAAACATTCATAATTCCATCCCCCCACTTGAATTATACAACGTCCTTGTTTATAGATAAAACATTAAATAAGGAATTTAAAAGAAATAGAATGAGAAACTCCCCTAGATATTTCTCTATAGATTTCTCCATGTTGAGTTATTGAGCAAGATTGTGTTGAACATACACCTTGATGTTTCAAGACTCCAACACTTCAAGATCTTCCAGATTTGTAAATTCTCCACCAATATTATTCGATATTCTTTGCTTCCAAGGTCCTGTATAAAACATAGGAAAAATGTGTGCATTCCTATCTTGGTACCTAACAAGCAAACGCGTACAACACTAAAAATAAATAGTACATTTATCGACGTTGTCAATGACTTGAAAACACAGGGTGTTATAGTACAAGTATATGTAGATGATATCATTTTGGGTCTACAAAGAAGAAGTTATGCACAGAGTTTGAGAATATGATGCATAAGAAGTTTCAGATGAGTTCTATGGGTGAACTCACATTCTTCTTAGGACTTCAAGTAAAGCAGAAGGAAGATGGGATTTTTATAAGCCAAGACAAGTATGTGACTGAAATTATGAAGAAATTTGGCTTTAGTGATGTCAAAACAGCAAGCACACCCATAGAAACCCATAAGCCTTTGCTTAAAGATGCAGATAGTAAAGACATAGATGAACACATGTATAGATTAATGATTGGCTCATTGATGTATCTTATTTCTTCAAGACCAGATATAATGTTTATTGTATGTGTATGTGCCAGATTCCAAGTTAACCCTAAAGTTTCACATCTTCATGCTGTGAAAAGAATTTTTAGATATCTTAAAGGTCAACCTAAATTGAGCCTTTGGTATCCTAAGGATTCACCTTTTGATTTGGTAGCATACACTGAGAGTGATTATGCTGGAGCAAGTTTGGATAGGAAGTCCACAACAGGAGGTTGTTAATTTCTTGGTTGTAGATTGATTTCATGGCAGTGCAAGAAGCAGACTGTGGTTGCTAATTCTACAACAAAGGCTGAATATGTAGTTGCTTTAAGTTATTGTAGCCAAGTGCTTTGGATTCAAAATCAATTGCTAGATTATGGGTATAACTTTATGCATACAAAGATCTATATTGATAATGAGAGTACTATATGCATAGTTAAGAACCCTGTTTTTCATTAAAAAAACAAAGCACGTTAAGATTAGACATCACTTTATCAGAGATTCCAATGAAAAGAAGCTAATTCAAATGATCAAGATTCATACTGACATGAATGTTGCAGATTTGCTTACAAAAGCATTTGATGTAAGTAGATTTTAATATCTGATTGCTAGTATTGGAATGCTAAATCTTTAAAGTCTTGATTATGAAAATGGTAAGAATAAAAACAGAAAGAGAGACGTGTGATAAAAATAGACAGAGAGAATTATGAGCTAAAAGAATTAAGAGAAATCAAAAATAGACACAGAGAATTATAAGCTAAAAGAATTAAGAGAAATCAAAAATAGATAGAGAGAATTATGAGCTAAAAGAATTGAGAGAAATCAAAAACAGACAAAGAGTATTGTAAGCTAAAAGAATTAAGAGAAATCAAAAACAGGCAGAGAGATTTTGTAAGTTAAAATATTAATTTGATGATGGAAATGCTGATTAGAAAGGCATTAGAGTTAATGCTGGTGATTCAAAGTTAATGCTGCTAGGCATAAACTTATTGCTGCTAGGGAAAGTTAATGCTGCTAGGCATAACTTACTACTGCTAGTTGTAAGTTAATGCTGCTAGGCTTAATTTACTACCGAGTTACTACTGCTGGGTTACTTACTACTGCTAGTTGAAAGTTAGTGCTGCTAGGCATAACTTACAACTGCTGGTGAACGTTAATGTTGTTGGGGGTAGTTTCATAAATACTTTGATTAAGGGTTTCATTCAATCATTTAATCAATTTCAATCTTTCATATACTCTCGAATCATTAACCCTAACTCAATTTCATCATTTATCATCAAAACCAAACACAATGACGACCCTATAATTTGTTGATACTCATAATTTAGTCGCATTTTTGACTAAATCTACTAAAAGTGAAGGATTTGAGCAGATAGTGGATTTTCTGAATGCAAGTTTGATAAAGTATGCTTTAACTGTCAATCCTACTATATAAACATCATGCACTGAACAGTTCTGGTCTACTGCCAAGGCGAAAATGGTTAATAGGGAAGTTCAGTTACAAGCCCTAGTAGATGGGAAGAAGATTGTTGTTACTGAAGCATCTGTAAGAAGAGATCTTCAACTGGAAGATGCTAATGGTGTTGATTATCTGCCAAATGCTACAATTTTTGAACAGCTTACACTTATGGGGTATGAAAAACATTCACATAAGCTTACATTTTATAAGGCTTTCTTCTCTCCCCAATGGAAGTTTCTTATTCGTACTATTTTGCAATGCCTAAGTGCTAAGACTACTGCATGGAATGAATTTAGTAGCACTATGGCCTCTGCAATTATCTGTCTAGTCAATAACCAGAAGTTCAACTTTTCCAAGTATATTTTTGAAAGCATGATGAAGATCTTGGATATGTTATCAAATTCTTGATGTATCTAAGATTTGTGCAAGTATTTTTGGATAATCAACTGGAAGGAATGATAAATCATAACAGAATTTATATTGCACCATCTCACATAAAGAAGGTTTTTGCTAACATGAAGAGGCAAGGAAAGGACTTTTCTTGTTAAGTAACACCCTTGTTCTCAACTATGATGGTGCAAGCTCAACAGGAACATGGTGAAGGTTCAGACATGCCAACTATTACTTAACCATCATCATCTCAACCCTAAAAGAAACATAAGCCAAGGAAGCCCAAGAAGAAGGATACTCAGATACCTTAATCTAATGTTCCTAGTGACAATCTAGCAGATGAGGCTGTTAATGAGGAGAATGTATCTAAACATTCTAATGATCCACTTCTTAGTGGTGAGGATAGACTAAAACTTAAGGAATTGATGGCACTATGTACCGACTTACAAAACAGAGTTCTTGATTTGGAATACACAAAGACCACTCAGGCACTATAAATTTACAGCTTAAAAAAGAGGGTCAAGAAGCTTGAGAAGAAACAAAGGTCAAGAACTTACAGGCTTAGAAGATTGTACAAGGTTGGTTTAAGTGCTAGGGTTGTCTCCTCTGAAGATGAAGGTTTGGGTAAGGAGGATGCATCCAAACAGGGGAGGAAAATTCATGATATTAATGCTGATGAAGACATCACCCTGGAGAATGTTCATGATGAAGATATGTTTGATATAGGTGTTTTTAATGATGAAAAAGTGTTTGCAGGACAAGATATGGCTGAAAAGGAAGTTAGTATTGCTGATCCAGTTACTACTGCTGGTGAAGTAGTTACTACTGCTAATGTTTAAGTTAGTACTGCTAGTCCAACTGCTGGTACAATCACTACTGTTGAACTTACTTTGGCTCAAACACTAGCAGAGTTAAAGAGTGCAAGACCCAAGACAAAATGGGTTATTATGCAAGAGCCAAGTGAAACAACAACAACAACTCCTTCAAAGGACAAGGTAAAAGGTATAATGGTTGAAGAACCTTTAAAGATGAAGAAGAAAGATCAAGTCCTCTTTGATGAACAAGAAGCTATAAGGCTACAAGCTCAATTTAATGAGGAAGAGAGGATTGCAAGAGAAAAAGAAGAAGCCAATGCTGCCTTTATTGCACAATGAAATGATTTTTAGGATAAGGTTAAGACTGACTATGAATTAGCTCAAAGGCAGCAAGCAGAGGAACAAGAAGAGTTGACAATTAAAGAAAAGTTTAAACTGTTTTAACAACTCTTGGAGAAAAGGAAGAAGCACTTGGCAGCTAAGAGAGTAGAAGAAAGGAGAAATAGGCCACCCACAAAAGCTCAACAAAGGAGTATAATGTGTACCTATCTTAAAAACATGGCAGGATGGAAACCCAAAGACTTGAAGACTAAGTCCTTTGCCAATGTTCAAGAGTTATTTGATAAAGCAATGAAAAGGGTAAACACATTTGTTGATATGGATATAGAATTGGTAGGAGATAGTGAAGTAAGAGCAGAAGGCAGTGAGACAAAAGAAGAAAGCAGTTCAAAAAGAACAGGAGAAGAGCTTGAATCTAACAAATCAAAGAAGCAAAAGTTAGATGAGAAGGTGGAAGCAAAAGTAGATGATGCTAAGGAAGCTAAAGAGCTTAAGCAATGTTTGGAAATAGTTCTAGATGATGGAGATGATGTAACTATTGATGCTACACCTTTGTCTATCAAAATTCCAATTGTTGACTATAAGATCTACCAGAAGGGAAGAAAAGCTTTTTCAAAATAATCAGAGCAGATGGAAAGACTCAGATGTACTTAACTTTTACAAAGATGCTTAAAAACTTTGATAGAGAAGACTTGGAAGTTCTTTGGAAGATAGTCAAAGCTAGATTTAAGAAGACAGAGCCAGTGAATTACATGGATATTTTCTTACATCTTAATTTAAAGACCATGTTTGAACATCATGTTGAAGATAGTATATGGAAGAATCAACAAGGATTAGTTAAAGTGCTGAATTGGAAGCTTTTTGATTCTTGTGGAGTTCATTATGTAACAGTACAGTCCATACCATATTATCTACTGGTTGAGAAAATATATCCACTTACAAATCATACACTACATTAGATGTTTAATAATGTGAAGCTTCAAGTTGATTATGAGTGTGAAATAGCATATGAGCTTCTTAGATTGGTCAAGAAATAGCTTAAGGAAGGTTATGTATCTGAATGAAGTGTTTGGAAGCATCATCCTGGTGATTATGAAGCTTTTAATAAAGAAACTTGATGATTTTGAAGATAAATATCAAGTTTAAGGGAGGATTGTTGGGATTAAAAGCCTTCTTGAAGTTACTGCTGTTAAGTTAGTGCTGCTGGTACAAAAGTTACTACTATTGGTGTTGAAAGTTAATGTTGCTGGTATAAAAGTTACATCTGCTGAAAGATTACAACTGCTAAAAGGATAAAGACTGCTCAGAGAAAAGATAAAGATTGCTTGTGGGATATGTATGAGATATTTTTGTAAAAGATACGTATAAGTTATTTGTTTAGAAGATAATGATAACTTAGGAAAATATTGTAATCCCATTAGGACTCCTTGGTGTATAAAAGGAGGTCCTAGGGTATAGAATTCTATGTATCAGTATCAAAGTATCAAATCGAGTCATTCATAGAATTATCATAGCGTGAAGGTTTTGTAACCCTAACACTAAAGAGTGTTCGTATTATATTGAGAAAGTTTGGTAAACTATTTGTTTGATCTTATTCATTACTGTTTCATTGAAATTCTTCTTAGTATCATTGACTAGATTTCGCATAGTCTTTGATATTCACAATCAAAGTTTCTATCATAGTTATTTTGGATTTATTCAATACAACTTAGCCTTATATAAGCTAAGTAAGATCTATTCTATTGGGATCAACATAAACTAAATGAGTTAACGAATGATACCAAAAACTAAACGATTACAAAAGTATAAGAAATTACACGTTGTCTCCTATGGATTGAAATACGTTGCAAGACTTTTTCTGCTCTTTTTCTCCTCTTAAAATCGACTTTTGTGGTTTAGGTATCGAGAATATGATTTAGCATACTTAAAACTCGTTTTTGAGTTTTGTATTTATAGGGTCTGGAGTCGGTGTCGATACGGCGTATCCAAGGTCTTGGATACGGCGTATTGGGTGTTTCTTGGAGTAGGGACCACGTTTGATATCTTCCAGAATATTCACCTTCTATATCTCCAATACGGCGTATTGGTCTTCTCTAGATACAGTGTATTGATCATGTTTCCTTTGTGGGCTTTGGTGAGTGCGGGCACAGATACGATGTATCTTCTTTGATGGATATGACGTATTGGTTGTCAGAACAGTAATCTTCAAAATATCTTCGTTTAAGCTCCAGAATGTGCGCCTTTTGCTAATATTCACCAAGTACTCCGTAATTACTGCAATTCTCAAATATAAACGATTAAGTAACAATTCTTTGCAATAATTATAAAAAATGGGTTAATTACATGGGATAAATGATGCTATAAAATAGACGTTATTTGATGTCATCAAATATCTCCCCACTTGAATCCTACTTGTCCTCAAGTAGCTTTTAGAAGTTTATAAAAATGTATCCCTAAAGATATTTTCCATTTAAGCATTTATTCGATCTATTACAAGTATGTTGATAGAAATAATGCCTTAAAACATTGTTAATATTTTTTGATCTCTCTACGTTTTGATAATCACAAAATGTAAAAACAATTAATGAAAAATTAATTATAAACAAGTAATTAGTAGTAAATTTTCATTTCGAAAATTTAATCACTTAAAGATATCACACTTTTTATAAAAATGACACAAACATTTTTATATCTTTTACAAAACATTTTTAGATTTAAAAGAAATGTTTTATTTAAATAAATATTTTGAATTCAAATTTTCTACCTAAAAACGACTAGAAATATTCCAGAAAATACCTCCCCTAGAAAAGACAAAAAAGGAGCGTCAGGCATGGGCGGCCCCCTTAATTATAACTGGCGGTGCCCTTAATTTTAAGGGGACCGGCACCCTAATTAAGGGGATCGGCCACATGTCTTTTTGTCACATCTTGCCTATAAATAATGGACTATTCCTCACTGATTTTCTCACCTTTTGCACACACTTTCTTTCTGTTCTAAATCCGTTTATACTTTCCTTTCTTTCCTTTGATCATTAAATCATAAAGCCTTGTTTCCAAGTGATCCAAGCTTTGATCCTCAAATGCAAGAGAAGAATACTTCCTATCATCAAGTGAAGAAGTATTATAGCTTAGTGTGTGTCTTTGCAACCTTGTTGCAATTGTATCATATCTTGTAAATCATTTGTGTATATTGTGAAGGTGTGTATCATAGTTGTGTACAATAAGTAGATTGTTGTGATCATTGTAAGTATATCTAGATCTGGGTGATCTTAGTAAGTAGTGATAGATTGGTGTGATCGTAGTAGTGTCTTGGTGAAGTGAAGGTGTGAAGCAAAGTGAAGTTGTGAAGTGAAGAGAAGTTGTGTAGTAAACCCAAGTTGTGTGTTGTCGTGTAGTGGTGTGTTGTGTTGTGATAGATTGGTTCTATCTAGGATTAGAACTCGACATTTAGCTTAGTGTCGGAAATTGGTGTAAGCTAAGTTGTGACGGTTTTCTCCGCCTAAAGGGAGCTTGTTGACGTAGTGAAGAAAACTCTTAAGTTTGGTGCTCGGGGAGTGGAGTAGGGTGAAGAGGTGCTTCATTACCGAACCACTATAAATCCTCGTGTTGTGGTTTGATCTTTCCTTCTCTTATCTCTTATCTTGCACATTTATTTACATCTTATCATTACTTACTTGATTAGTTAAATTGTCTATATTGTGGACATTGTGAATTCACATAAAGTCGAATCTAAGTTTTTATAAACAAACATAACATTAATTTAAAAAGCGGTAAACTATTCAACCCCCCTTCTAGTTTTCCACAATTGGTATCAGGAGCCACGTCAAACAAGAATTTTAAAATAAACTGTATTTTAAAACTTGAATCGATCTATGGAATCGGAAAAATATTTAGAAGGGCAATCTATGCAAAGACCACCACTATTTGAAAGTGATGGATTTATTTATTGGAAAAATAGATTCGAAACTTATGTGAAATCAAAAGATCTAGATCTTTGGCATGTCATTACCTTTGGTGATTTTCCTCCTATTCAAAATAATCCCGAAACTAAAAAGGATGAAATTGTACCATTTGATAAACAAAACGATGATCTTAAAAAGAAACTTGCAAAAAATAATGAAGCTAAAATGGTAATTTATAATGCTTTACCACGTAAAGAATATGAAAGAATTTTTATGTGTAAAACCGCAAAAGAAATTTGGGATACTTTATTAATCACTCACCAAGGTAATAGTCAAGTCAAAGATAATAAAATAGATCTTCTTGTTCAACAATATGAACAATTTACGATTCCGGAAGAGGAATCGATAGATAATGCTTTTGCTAGATTTAACACTATTATTACTAGTCTAAAAGCACTTAATGAAGGTTTTTCTAGCAAGAATTATGTTAGGAAATTTTGTAGGGCACTTCATCCAAAATGGCGCGCAAAGGTTATGGCTATTGAAGAATTAAAAGATTTAACATCTCTATCACTTGATGAACTTATTGGAAACTTAAAAGTTTATAAAGTAATAATTAAAAATGATTTCAAAATGGTCAAAGGTAAAAGAGAACAAAATAAACTCTTGATTTGAAGGCCAAAAAGGAATCAAGTGATGAAGATAGCTCGAATTTCGATAGTGAAGACGAAGAATACGCCATGGCCATAAAAGAATTCAAGAAATTTTTCAAAAGACGAGGAAGATTTGCAAGACAACCACGAGACAAAAGAAAGTCATTTCAAACAAGTAGAAGTGACAAAGATGGTAAAAGTGAAAGAAAAGGCTTTAGATATGGAGATCCAAATCATTTCATCAGAGAATGTCCAAAGTCTTCAAGAAGCAATAATCAAAAAGCTTTCATTGGAGGAGCATGGAGTGATAGTGGCAAAGATGAGGAAGAAAAGGCTAAAATGAAACTTGTCTTATAGCTCAAGCATCAAATGAAATATGCTTAGGAATAAACTTAGAGCCCAACGAATAGATTAAAGATAGTGGATGCTCAAAGCATATGACGGGTAACCGAAAGTTGTTTTCTACATACAAAGCATACAATGGAAGGAATGTCATTTTCGGAAGCAATTTACGAGGCAACATCATAGACAAAGGTATGATTTCTCATGACTCCCTAATTATTGAAAATGTTGAGCACGTAGATAATTTAAAATTTAATTTGCTTAGTATTGGTCAAATATGTGATAATAAATGCAAAGTAGTATTTACCGAACATGATAGCAAAATAATCAAAGACAAAAAGGTCATAGGTAGAGGAATTAGAAAAAAGGACTATATGTGATGAAATTAGGAAATAAACTGGAAGATAAAATACGTCTTGCAACTTTAGACAAAAACTCCACTTTATGGCATATGAGATTAGGTCACGTAAATATGTAATTAATTCAATCATTGGCTTCTAAGGAATTAATTAGAAATCTACCTAAGCTTAAATTTGACCGACATTTTTGTGACGCTTGCAAAATTAGAAAGCAAGCTCAAGCTAGTCACAAAGCCAAAAATATAGTATCAACAACTAGATGCTTAGAATTATTACACATGGACTTATTTGGTCCATCCGCCGTACGAAGTTATGGAGGAAATCTTTATACCTTAGTAATTATAGATGACTATTATCCATATACATGGATTGAATTTTAGAAAATAAAACTGAAGCATCTGGTGAGTTTGAAATTGAGGAGTCTGTTAAGACCTCTTAGATATATTATAAGACTAGATTGTATAGGATCATAATATCTAGGATAAACATTTATCACAATGAAATTGAGGAGTCTGTTAAGACCTCTTAGATCGTTATTAAGACTCAGATTGTTTAGATCTAATATCTAGGATAAACAATAACAATGATAACAATTATGCAGCGGAATATAATGAAGACAATTGTTATTGAACAAGGTTTTTCATTTAAACGTTTCCTCTTTCCCCAAACACAATCTTGGGGCTACACTAACTAACTATCTAACTATGGTGTACACAGACATACCTTTTACTATTCGACTCTCATCAGTCGACTCTACTATATGTAAAACATATGTCTATGATCTCTTTATATAGGGAGAGATCATGACTTACAAAGGAAGTAAATTAATATGATAAGGAAACTATTTAAACTAATTAAATACTTTCCTAATATGATAAAGAAACTAATTAAATACTTTCCTAATCTTAATCTTGTAAACTTTGACCAAATCTTCATAATTCTCTATCAGCTTGTAGAATTCTGATCTGCTAGATTTAGTCCTTATGTTTCATTATTTTATTTATTTTGTCTCATCAAATCTAGAATCCCAACAATCTTCCCCTATTTAATGATGACAAAGCAAACAAAGTCGCGTACGAACTTCATCATAAAGCTAAAGCTTCCCCTGAAGTTGAGATGTAATCATCTCCCTGAATGAAACAAAACTTCCTTGTAAACTGCTAACCGCTTCCCCTTAACTTAAGGTCTTCCCCTTAAGTTAAACTCTCCATGCCATACCACCACCACGGGATCTATAAGTTGCTCTTTATATAATCATCTTCCCCTTTTTGTCTTCATTCAATAGGGGACTGTATGCAACTTTGATCTTCACAACCACACATCATATATCAAGACTTTTAATCCAAGCTTTCCACTGACTCAAATTACCCTCCATGAAGTTCAAGACAAATAATGAACTCAAGCAATAGAAAGTGTAAACTAGCAGTATTAACAATGACTAGCAGTAGTAATGACCTTCCCCTCAAGTGGTGCATGTAGATGGTTAAACATTTTATCAATAAGCCTCCCCTGAAACCAATATGTTTACCATCTTTTGAATCTCAAACTCTGTAGGCTCTATGTAATGATCACTGATGAAGAAAACTGAGTATAACGAATTTGATAAAGAAGTAGATTATCCCAAACTTGTTCTTATATCTTGTACTATCCACGTGACTCAAAACTTATACTGAGACCAAAAAGTATAAGTAGACTGCAACCTCTTGACAAAATCCTCATCTTCTATGAGACACATACTAAGTGATAGAAAATGTAAGCATTGAGCACCATAAGAAAAATTACACACCTTTGCTAGATTCGTCAAGTCTTCGTCACATCGTTTATAAGCACGAACAAGTTACCTCCTGCTAAAAGGTATGATAAGAAAACACATCTGTGAAACTCAACTACAACATCAAATAAGTGATTATCAATCGTCTTTGTAATCACATCTTCAATAAATCCCAAAACGAGCCATAAAATCAATAAGAATAAATAGAAATAATTTCACTTCTGTCTGAGATCCAAACCATGTGTGTCATCTGATATCGAGTGTAACTAGTAGTACTAACTCTCTTCATTGTACGATATCAGATGAAACTGGCAGTATTAACTTTTTATAAACCCAAAGCTAGCAGCACTTACTTCCATTACGCCCAACAGTAGTATTAACAAACTGCTTCTATTTTAAGCAGTGCTGAATTCAAGGCGAGCAGTAGTAAATTACCATAGTAGTATAAACATCCATGAAGCCAACAGTATTAACAAAAACAAGAAGTAAAAACATTTTATTGACAGTATTAAGTCAACATCGAGCAGCATTTGTTAAATCAATAACTTCTATTGATCTTAATGTACCACCAACAGAGCTTCTCTTGTAACCTTGCTCGTCAAAACATAAAGACCTACTGCTCCATTATCACAATGACAAGAAACTCAACCATTAGAGTTTTGTAAACCTTAAATCATGTATCTTCTTATGCTCTTGTTCCCTACATCATTCATTCATACTAGGGTTCATCATCAATCCAAAGATTAACTCACCAAAGCTAGTAGGAACATTATAGATCACCAATCCTGTTTTTATTGAATTAGGGTTTGCAAAAACCCTAATCTTTACCAAATCAGCCAATCGCCTAAAACAAAAAATTTGATCATTCTTTTCATCAAGAACACGATACCAAAAACCTTGTAGATCCTAGATATCAGGAGCCACCAGGCTCTGATACCAATTGAGGATTCTGTTAAGACATCTTAGATCGTCATTAAGACTCAGATTGTTTAGATCTAATATCTAGGATAAACAATAACAATGATAACAATTATGCAGCGGAATATAATGAAGATAATTATTATTGAACAAGGTTTTTCATTCAAACGTTTCCTCTTTCCCCAAACACAATCTTAGGGCTACACTAACTAACTAGCTAACTATGGTGTACACACATATACCTTTTACTATTTAACTCTCATCAGTCGACTCTGTTATATGTAAAACCTATGTCTATGATCTTTTTATATAGGGAGAGATCATAACTTACAAAGGAAGTAAATTAATATGATAAGGAAACTATTTAAACTAATTAAATACTTTCCTAATATGATAAGGAAACTATTTAAACTAATTAAATACTTTCCTAATCTTATTCTTGTAAACTTAGACCAAATATTCATAATTCTCCATCAGCTTGTAGAATTCTGATCTGCTAGATTTAGTACTTATGTTTCATTCTTTTATTTATTTTGTCTCATCAAATCTAGAATCCCAACAATCTTCCCCTATTTGATGATGACAAAACAAACAAAGTCATGTACAAACTTCATCATAAAGCCAAAGCTTCCCCTGAAGTTGAGATGTAATCATCTCCCTGAATGAAACAAAACTTCCTTGTAAACTGCTAACTGCTTCCCCTTAACTTAAGATCTTCCCCTTAAGTTAAACTCTCCATGTCATGCCACCACCACAGGATCTATAAGTTGCTCTTCATATAATCATCTTCCCCTTTTTGTCTTCATTCAATAGGGGACTGTATGCAACTTTGATCTTCACAACCACACATCATATATCAAGACTTTTAATCCAAGCTTTCCACTGACTCAAATTACCCTCCATGAAGTTCAACACAAATAATGAACTCAAGCAGTAGAAAGTGTAAACTAGCAGTATTAACAATGACTAGCAGTAGTAATGACCTTCCCCTCAAGTGGTGCATGTAGATGGTTAAACATTTTAACAATAAGCTTCCCCTGAAACCAATATGTTTACCATCTCTTGAATCTCGAACTCTGTAGGCTCTATGTAATGATCACTGATGAAGAAAACTGAGTATAACGAATTTGATGAAGAAGTAGAATATCCCAAACTTGTGTCTTATATCTTGTACTATCCACGTGACTCCAAACTCATACTGAGACCAAAAAGTATAAGTAGACCGCAACCTCTTGACAAAATCCTCATCTTCTATGAGACACATACTAAGTGATAGCAAATGTGAGCATTGAGCACCATAAGAAAAATCACACACCTTTGCTAGATTCGTCAAGTCTTCGTCACATCGTTTATAAGCACGAACAAGTTACCTCCTGCTAAAAGGTATGATAAGAACACGCATCTGTGAAACTCAACTACAACATCAAATAAGTGATAATCAATCGTCTTCGTAATCACATCTTCAATAAATCCCAAAACGAGCCATAAAATCAATAAGAATAAACTGAAATAATTTCACTTCTGTCTGAGATCCAAACCATGTGTGTCATCTGATATCGAGTGTAACTAGCAGTACTAACTCTCTTCATTGTACGATATCAGATGAAACTGGCAGTATTAACTTTTTATAAACCCAAAGCTAGCAGCACTTACTTCCATTACGCCCAACAGCAGTAGTAACAAACTGCTTCTATTTTAAGCAGTACTGAATTCAAGGCGAGCAGTAGTAAATTACCTTAGCAGTACAAACATCCACGAAGCCAACAGTATTAACAAAAACGAGCAGTAAAAACATTTTATTGACAGTATTAAGTCAACATCGAGCATAGCCATTTGTTAATCAATAACTTCTACGATCTAAATGTACCACCAATAGAGCTTCTCTTGTAACCTTGCTCGTCAAAATATAAAGACCTGCTGCTCCATTATCACGACGACAAGAAACTCAACCATTAGAGTTTTGTAAACCCTAAATCTTGTATCTTCTTGTGCTCTTGTTTCCTTCATCATTCATTCATACTAAAGCTAGGGTTCATCCATCAATTAAAAAGATTAACTCACCAAAGCTAGTAGGAACATTATAGATCACCAATCCTGTTTTTATTGATTTAAGGTTTGCCAAAACCCTAATCTTTACCAAATCATCCAATCGCCTAAAATAAAAAATTCGATCATTCTTTTCATCAAGAACACGATACCAAAACCTTTGTAGAATCCAAATGATCACGTAGCCAATTAAAACAATATGGATGTAAAACTTTATATCGAGGATTGACAATAACAATGAAAACAATATGCATAACGAAATTAAATACAGAACATTGTTATTGTTAAACAAGGTTTTTATTACTCAATACGTTTTCCCTCTTTCCACAACACAACTGGGGCAATGCACTAAATACTAACTAACTATCTAACTAGGTGAACACATATACCACCTTTTACTATTCGACTCTCATCAAGTCGACTCTGCAATTTGTAAAACCTTGACTATGATCTCTTTATATAGGATAGATCATACTTAACAAATAAAGTAAATAGTATGATAAGGAAACTATTTAAACGTAATTTAAGAACTTTCCAAATATGAAAAGGAAACTATTTAAACTAATTAAATACTTACTATCATAATCTTGTAAACTTGAACCAAAATCATCATATTCTCCACCAGCTAGTAGAAATTCTTTATCTGCTAGATTTAGTCTTTATATTTCATTCTTTTATTTATTTTGTCTCATCAAATCTAGAATCCCAACAAGCACCTTGAAGTAGTTAAACGGGTCTTTTGGTATCTCAACAGAACCATTAATTAGGGACTTTGGTATCCGAAAGACACTGCTATGACACCAACAGGGCCTATGCACGATGCGGACCATGCAGGTTTGTCAAGACACAAACAAATGCAAGAAGTACGACAGGAGTGCTCGAGTAACTTTAGAGATAAACTAGTCAGACTAGTCATCAATGAGAAACAAAGAGCAACATGCTATCTCAACCTCCAAGGGCCCCCTGAATACATCGTCATGTCGGATTCTGTGCTCAAATACTTTGGGTGAGGTACCAAGTTTCACTCCAGACTATGGTTTTGCATTCAATAAGATTCCCATGTATTGTGATAACCGTAGTGCCATCGCTTTTTGCTACAAAAATGTTCAGCACTCCCGGTCCAAGCACATTGACATACGACACCATTTCATTCGAGAGCAGGTTGAGAAGGGCGTGGTTGAACTGTACTTCGTGATGACGGATTATCAGCTTGCGGACATATTCACCAAGGCATTACCAAGAGAGCGGTTTGAATTTCTACTCTTGCATCTTGGTATGAAAAGTATGACTCCGAAAACCCTTAAACGTCTACAGGAAGGAAAATAGGAGTAAAAGATGGTATTCCCATATCCTATGTATATTTGTATATAATTAAACACAAAAACAAAATACAAAAATATAAAACCTATAAAAACCATAAAAAATCAAAAAATAGAAAATACAAAAATATTTTTTAAGACATGTCTTCTGTAAATCGATAACATTTATGGACCTAGAAATGTCATTCAATAATGACACGGGTCTTTAAATGAAGTTCGAGAGGAAGTTTAAACTGTTTTAAAACATGTCTTAATGGCTAGCAGTTATTCTGACTGCAACCCCGCTTTATCCAATTTGAGGAATACATGTCTACCAAAAGATAACAGTTCCTACAACGGGAAATAACTTTTCTCGGATTCTCGGGCACAGGATTACTTCACATGAACCGTGCATATACCAAGTATTAATGTTACGTTTCAGTGCCTTTTCTCTTTTCGAAGAGAAGTCTTCCGTTTATAACCAAATAATTTTTCTTCTTTAAAAATTATTTGAGGTTAAATCACGGTGGTAAAGTGTTTGTTGGAAATTCATCAATTTCTGGTTTTTTCAAAATAAACTTGTCCCAACTCAAACAACGACTACAGCACTTTCATAGAAAACGGGTCATTGTTTAAGGGGGAGAGTGATTTCAAGTTTATTGCATCAAATAGGTTTCAAGATCACATCTTACAATTAATGGAAAAGGTTTGGTAGTTATACGAGGTTATAATTTAAGGATGAGTTATTTAATTTTTAACTCAAAGGGCCAAAATTGTCATTAGTAAAAAAGATTAGGGACTTATGTGCAACATGATAATTGTCTCCTAGTTCTTTTAAACTATAAGGGCTGAATATGTCATCCTTTAAACTTACTTAGCTCTAGAAAACCTTTAAACCAAATTTTAAATGTGGTAGAATCCTAGGGGACTAAAACTGTCAATTTCCAAACCTATAGTTTAAATAGGTGGCGATTTGGTTAATTGGTCAAACCTGCACATCTTCGGTCAAACATAAAACCAAACGCATACCCACACGCAAACCGCCACTTAGTCGCCATCCTTGATTCACGATGTTCATTGTAACTCGAAAACTTTGTTCATTACTGTTAGATGATGCCTTAGGTGAAATTAAACGATCCAAAACACATTTAAAATAACTTCAATCACTAGGTTCGACCATATATTCGAATCTTTAAATGTTATAGATATGTGTTATTTGGTGATTGGGATAGGTGCGGATTGGTGTAGAGAACACTCGATCAGTGCCAGATTAGGATATATCTATCACAATTTGATGCCATGATCTAGGCTAAGTTCGTTTTTCAATCGAAATGCCATAAAGTGTTTGGAATTGTGTTTTTAGTGTTGGGATTTGTTGTTTAGGATAAGATTGTGTTAGTTTGATGTTCAATATTGATCTCAAATCTCTTGATGGTCAAATATGATGATTTTCAAGTATATGTTGACTTTTAATAGTCAACTATTGTTGTTAGGTGTTGTTAAATGTATATGTGTTCACGGAATCACTTAGGAATGTGTTGGAATCCTTAAATGCATGTCCCGTAGTCTTGAAAATGGTATTCGAATGTGTTTGGTTGCGACCTGTTTGTCTGTTGGTATTATATTCTTCATAGCGGTTTGATGTGTTTTGCTTGATAGCGGTTTGACTTGTTTTTCTAAATAGCGGTTTGGTTGTAATTTGCCTGATAGTTGTTTGGTCTGTTTTGCTTGATAGCGGTTTGTTAGGTTTTGCCTGATAGCGATTTGATATAATTAATATATTTTAAGTTATGCAGGCAAACCGCTATGAGGTAGCGGTTTGACGAAGATTATTTTTATTATTAAAATAATTCAAACCGCTATTTTGAATTTTTCTTAACTAGTAGCGGTTTGATTAAAATGAATATAATATTCGTAGCTGTTTGGTCATAGCGGTTTGATTAAAATGAATATAATATTCGTAGTTGTTTCGTCATATCAGTTTGATTAAAATGAATATAATATTCGTAGCTATTTGATCATAGCGGTTTGATTAAATTGAATATAATATTCATAGCTGATTGGTCATAATTGTTTGATTAAAATGAATATAATATTCATAGCTGTTTGGTCGTGGTGGTTTGATCATTTCGCTACATAGCGGTTTGACCATTTCCCTACATAGCAGTTTGATCATTCCTCTCCACAGCAGTTTGATTAACTATCCTCATAGCGGTTTGGTGTCAAGTGGGTAGCGGTTTGGGCCAAAATCACAAAGTTTTGGCCCATTAGTCCCAATACCTTCTCAAGGCCCAATCCAAAGGAACAATTACCTCGTTAACCCCATCCAGGTCTTGTTAACTTGTTTGTGTTCATCAGATATCCTTGACCAACGTCGTCTTAATCTCACCTTAATCAATCGAAGCATGTTAATGTTCTCATCTAACATCAAGATATATGTCATGTCTGCCTGTCTTTGTTGATATCCTTGTGCAGACAAAATGGCTGATGAGAATGTTCCCGCAACTGCTCCCACAATATATGATCATCAGATACTTCCATTTGCTGCATGGGTGCCCATTAGAAAGAGCAACTATGTTCTGGATCTTCAAAAGAAGCAAAAGAATCTAATCTTACAGATCTCTATGGATATTCTACAAAACACAAACTTCTTCAGGGCATTCACTGCCTCAGCCTCAGTTCCAGCTATCTACATTTAACAATTTTGGAACACGCTTACATATGAGGCAAAGACAGGTGCTTACAGTTTTTAGCTAGATGAAACCCGATTTGTATTGGATGCAAATCTACTAAGGGATGATTTAGAAATAACACTCATTGATCAAGCTCACCAATTCGTGTCACCTCCGTCGGGTGATGCAATTAAGGACTTTGTGAATGAGTTGGGGTGTCCTGAGGTTATTCACTTTGTGTCAAGAATGGCGGTGAATAACCTGTATCATCCCTAGAGAGCCATATTGTCTATGATAAACCAATGTCTCACAGGAAAGACTTCTAGACATGATTGGCCCAGATATCCAGTTCGTCGGATGCTCTAGAGAATTATTACAAGTACTAATGTTGACTATGCTGAACTTATGTGGGAAGAATTTGTACAAGCTATCCAGACTTTCCTTACGGATAAGGCCAATCTAGCAGTCCCACTAAGAAGGGCAGGAAAGACAAGGCTCACGTTATTCCTTATTTTCGGTTCACGAAGCTCATTATCTGTCATTTCGAAAGAACTAATAATATTCACCAAAGATCGGCATCTCCATTTCATCTTGCTGAAGAAGATCTCAGACTCGGTAATCTCAAACTCGTTCCCAAAGGCAAAGAAGATGAAGTCTTAGGAATGCCAATTCCCAACGATCTGATGTCGAACAATATCAGGAATGCACCATACTACAATGCTTATTTGGAAATGGTCGCAAAGCATGATCAGAAAGTTGCAGCCGAAAAGGAAGAAAACAAGAAGACTGCAGGTGTCAAGCAACCCAAGTCAAAGTCTGCTACAGAGAAGTCATGCAAACCAGCACCTGCATCAAAACCTAAGACTGCCAAGGAAAAACCATCTAAGCCCTCTATTGCTAAGCCACCCAAGCTGAAGCCTTCTAAAGAGAAGTCAACCAAGGCTACACCCCTATAAAAGGTCGGCAAGGGTAAAGTTGCAAAAGTTCATAACGTGAAGAGCTCTTTCCAGCTGGTTGATGAACCTGATGAAGAACTAGCTCAACCTAAACCTGAACATCAAGGTGAAGGTGAAGAATATGATATGGAAAGTGCTATTCAAATGAGTCTGGAATCGTTTCAGCCATAAAGTCAAGCACATGTTGGTGGTGTGGCTATTCAAGAACCTGTTGCAGAGGCCACCCGACCACTCTCTGTAGTTGAAGGCAAGGGTAAAGCTATTGTTACTGAAGAACAAGCTGCCCAATCACTGTTAGCCCTGCACACACCAAAGAGGAGAAGCACCACGGACCAATTTATATTCCAAAGGCTGACTCCAGCTACTGAAGAGGCATCAACTGGACCCTCTACACAAACAAGTGCTGAATCAGATAAGACAAACAGTGGAGGAGATACTGAGATATTGCAGATTGCTGAAGAACTAGGAGAAGATGTGGATAAGCAGGTAAATCTAGAGGAAAAGACTGCTGAACTTGATCAAGACCAGGCTGGATTAGACCTTGGTGAAACTCACGAGTCTCGACCTCCACCATAGCACATATTAATGGATGAAGACCAGGCTGGACCAAACCTAGGAGAAAGCGGTGTGGCTCTTACTGGACCAGACCCTGAGCCCACGCACGACGGATTTATAGTTGATTTGTACCCTAAGGTTCAAGAAAGTTTGAAGTTTTTGACTGATAAACATGTCATCCTAGAGGATCTACTAAGTTGAACCGGGACTCTCTCTTCCATAAAGAATCTGGAGGATGCATATACTATTGGGGATCAGTTCATCAATGACAAATCCACTGAAGATGAACCGAGAAAACTCAACGTGGAAGCAGAAGTGGTCTCTTTGGTCACTGTTCCAATTTATCAAGCCTCTTCCTCTGTTTCACCACTATCCACACTAGTTATTGATCTCTCATATCCTTCAAACTTGTATCCTCTGCCACTCAAGCACCAATCTTTACAACAACAACGACTACAACAACAACCCTTCCACCTCCTCCACAACAACAAAGAACAACTGACTCTAAGTTAGCTGAACGTGTCACAACACTTGAAAAGAAATTCTCTGATTTAGAGCAGAAAAACAAGAATCTTGATAACACGACTAAGAATCTCGGATCTAGGGTGTTCACTTTGGAGCTTAGGGATCTGCCTCATAAGATTGATAAAACTATCCGTGAAACTGTCAAAGAGGATATACAAGTAGCTTTACAAGCTCCCCTAAGAGATCGCTTCAGAGACTTGTCCGAAGAAGATATGAAATAAATGCTTCACCAAAGGATGTTTGAGAGTGGTACATACAAATCACTTCTGGAACATGTCGCTCTCTATGAATCTCTTGAGGCATCTATGGTACGGGCTCAGAGGGACGAATTCCTTGCTGAAAAGGATAAGTCATGCAAGCGATGCCGTAATGATCAAGACCCTCCTCCTCCTCCACCAGGTTCAGATCTTAACAAAAAGAAATGACATGACTCTGACGCTTCTGGCTCCTTACGGCCCCCAGCTCCACAGTCATCTGCCTGGAAGAAGTCTGACACTGGAGATACTCCTTCAAGCTCCTCTAAGAAACAATCTGGTCATCATTCTGAGCAACCAGTCGAAGACATACCAATGCCGTATACGCCTAATATATCTGATTCAAAGGAACCACAACTGATTATGCCCCATCCTCCAAAACCCAAGCAGAGGCAGAATGGTTGAAAGCCTATTCCAGATGGAATACAGACCAAACAACTCCCAGAACCAGACATGGTCCATTTCCTATGAATGATCTGCCTGAACTAGAGGAACAAACTGGGCAAAGCCTGAACTAGATAACAACTGGGCAAATGCGCTCGCCAAATCCTATAAAGATCCCGAGGAAAACAAGTTACTTCGAAAGACTGGAGATATGGGATCATTCATCACTTGGTTTTGCAAAAGAATTGGGAAGAAGAAACTTAGCAAGTCTAATTTGGAAGGCCCATCATTCAAGGTAGCCAAAGCATTTCACGAGAACATCATTTCCCTATAATTTTAGATGGAAGAATATCATCAAATGCTTACGGATCAAGGTTATTTGGTTAATCCTGAAGGCCATCGGTTAGTACCTGATGTAAGTAAACCATTACCCCTAGGAGGACCACCAGGTCAGGTAACTATTCAGCCACAATTCTTCTTTAATAAGGATCTAGAGTATCTAGTGTCAAGGACAAAGGCAGAAAGTCGGCACTATCCATATCCAAGCTGAAAGCGGCTTAATATCTAGACTTTGGATCTGAGGAACTAGTTCCGTCCGTTTGGATTGAGAGTGGACGTGAGTATGACATCAGTGTTGTATACGGTAACTCTCACTGGTGGTTTAAGCATAAAGAAGTCTACATCACAAGAAACAGTGCCCCCTCTGATCGCAGTAAAGTCAGATCGCACATGCGGATTCTCAGTGTAGTCAGTCTCAAGACTCTTGAAAGATACGGGTATGCCTACTTAAAGGAGATTGTTCTTCGCAGAGCTGATTACAAGGAATATAAGATCTCAGAAGTTGACTTCAAAAATCTACATCTAAATGATTTTGAAGATCTGTACCTGCTTCATCTTCAAGGTTAGCTTAATCATTTATCTGATGACGACAAAGTTCATCTCTTCAACGCAGTCAACCTGTGGATTAGAAACATCATCATTAGAAAATGTGTAGAAGATCTGCAGCTCGGGATTGAAAGTTATTAGACTAAACTCAATCTCACTCAACCAGATTGGGATGCATCTAAATTTCTATTTAATGAAGACTATACCATAGTCAGCAAGCCAAGAGCAGTGATCTACAGAGACAAAAATGATCAAAAAAAGATGATGCGAGAGACTGAGGTGCACAAGTTCAACGATGGCACCTTAAACAGGATTCTGGACAAGCTGGATCACGTGGTTAAAGACTTCAAGCTGTATGAATACAATAAGGGCATGGAAACACGAATTTGGTCTGAGGATGATAGAAGAAGGAGTAAGGATTTTATGGAAGTGATCGAGAGAAGACTCAAGATTCAGAGAATATTCAAGAGTCTCGAAAGCTTTGTTGGTGGAATACTAAGAGATGTTGACTACAGACTTATTCAGAGGACTGAATGATTTCATCATTCTAATACTTAGGTCAATGTCATCTTATATTTGTATAATATCTTGTACATTATTATAAGTATGTAGTGTATAGTTAAGTGTTCTGTGAAAAGTATAAAGTTTTTCAAGAGTTTTCTCGTTAAACTCAAAATCTTTTAAAAATTTTATACTTATCACTCACACGTACCCTCATAGATTCAGAGGGAGCATTACTTTGTTCCCCACTCGGCTTGTAACTAATCAGCACATTTTTCTCCCAATTTTCCAACATATTTAAATCCATTGGTATCCAAAATATCAACGGGTTTGAAATTTTTGATAAGGGGAGAAAATGTGATTTAAATATGAAAACTGATAAAAAAATGTGATTCTGAAGACTCATGTGTATACTCCTCCCTCCTTGTGCTAAAAAGTTTCGATTAATCGATGCACATGTTGAGAGGGAGCGTTTTTGAAAATTCAAAACAATTAAGGTACTAAAAGCTTTGATATTTATATCACAAGTACCTGATTGAGTTTTTCAACTGGTTTTATGGCAAGGTGAACTGTACCAAAAAGACCGACCATGTATTTAATTTTCTCAGAGTTATAAGGTTGGTAAGGTTAGGTATTAGTTTCCATGATTCAGTCTGAACCAGAGGGATCTACCCAGGGACAATCCACTAGTTAGTGTAGAAGTCCTTAGGTATGACTTAAAAAATGAGTAAATGTGAAAATGAGGGAAGAGTATAGACTGAGATGGAGCTAAAACTGGAACAAACCCAACAAGGTTTTAGTCATGAAGTCTCGGTAAGCACTGAAGGGGTTGAAGAATAAAAAAGAAATGTAAGGATAAAGGGTGTAAAGAAAGAAGCCCTCCATACACTTAGGCAAAAACCGGGTTAATACATCTACCGTCAAAATCATGATGATGATTGCTGACATTGAAGACTGACATCATGAACCCAATGATGCAATGCACAACCCTCCCTAGCTACTCAGAATCTCTTAAAAGAATTCTGTTTTATTTCTCACGGAGGATATAACACAAGCTTTATCTATTTGACATAATCTCACTCAACGTTAGTTGCTATATTGGATATGGTACCTGTCAGCCCCGATCCAGCCTATCATCGAGTCACCTAAAAAACCAAAAAGAAATTTTAAAATAACAATTCATTAAGCTAGGAAGCAAAACGGGTCAAATTAGGGTTTTAAAATGAAAACGCGCGGGTTTTAAGTTCAAATTCTTTCAAGACTTGATAAAGTTGTTATATTAACATTAGTTAAGCATGTTAGGATATATTATAACAATATTTAACCATTATAACATTTAGTTTTAAGAAAAACATAAAATTAGGGTTTCTGGTGTACGGTTTTGGATCAAAATGGAAAATGAGTATGAGTTAAGTTATAAAACTTTAACAAGAGTATATTTAGGATTATATGAACATTATAAGAGTGTAGGAGCAGGTATGAAGATCATAGAACCTGGGTTTGAGCTTATAGCTTGGAAACGGGTCGAAATCGGGACTTTTAGCTTCGTACGCCTAGAATAATGACTCCTGGGCTTCTTTTCTTGGTTTCTTTTGCTTCAATTATGTTCTAAAGACTTATTAGTACCTCTTAGGATCTTCTTTGAGCAAAGGATTGCTGCTATTAAGGGTTATAGAGGAGGAAGTGGGGGATGAGTTAGAATGAAGAGTTTATGCCCCTATTTATACTCGAAATGAGCTTGGAGGCCAAGGGATACTTTGTGACCAGGTTAGGACATGTATGAGGGCTAGAGGGTGATGAGGAGAAGCTATGTGATGAGTTTCTAGAGCTAGAAACTAGCTTGAAGTGGTGTTTGGGCTCTTATGGTGCCGCGGCTAAAAAGAGAGACAAAGGGGTGATGTGGCTCATTTTTGTACCAAGAAATGAACTAGATATTTAGGAGAGGTGCTTGTAAGCAGCTTAGGGATGGAGGTGCTTGTCATTGAGGTGCTTGGTTGCAAGAAAAACTTTCAAAATGGGTCAAATTGCAAGGATTTTGGGTTACGGGTACATTAGGGCTCGTTTAGGGTTTTTGAGCTTGGAATTCGAGTACATTGATGGTATAAGTGTGGATTAATGTTTGTAAGGTTTGTAATAAGGGTTATTAACAAGATTTGATAGGTGGTTCGGGTTTAAAATGGGCGAAAATGAGTAAACGGGTCAAAAGTTCAAGTTAGGGTTTAATTAGGGTTTCTTGGATTTAATTCGCATATAATTGAAGTAAAATGATGAAATGATGATGGAATGTGATTGATAATGTTGTAAATTAAGTTATTACAACTTATTTGAGTGTTGGTTTGGGTTTACAATGAATAAAAATCAAGAAACGGGTCATGGTTTATTATTTTGCTCAGGTTAGGGTTTTTGGGTTTTGAATTAGGGTTTTGAGTGTAAAAATATGTATGAGAGCTTATGAGTAGAATAATTAGGGTTTACACATTTTATATTGAGTGTATTATCTTGTACAAAAGTGGTGGTGAAGAAACTAGAATGAAAATGAAGGTAAAACGGCTATTTTGGATGTCATGCTTAATGACTTGTACATTGAGCTTTTAAAGACTTGTACTTTGACTTGGAGGGAGTTTATATTTAAAATGAGATGTTATATTACTTGTACATATGCTTTAGTAGCTTGTGCATTCACTTTAGATATTAATCTTTCATGAAATTAGGGTTTAGAGGCATACGATAACGGTTTAAAGCCTGTCTTGATATAACTTTGCATATGGTACATTATATGAGTAATGTACTTTGCAATAATGATATTAGGATATTGACTTGACATGTTATGATGTTTACTTGACATATAAATAGGCATAGGTAGGTTGCGTGAGCTTGTCTACTTTAGTTATGCAAATTACATTGCATATTGAGATATTATTAATGCAAGTAATGTAATAAAGCGAAAAATTTCCCCGTACAATTGTGATCTTAATAAAATAGGTTGATTTTGCATTTGATGAAAATTCTGGGTTGTTATACACATACCTTTTACCTAATTAAACGAGCCCAAATAACCAAAAAATGTGTGAAAAATACAATGTATATGCTTGTTTTTTTGTTTGTGTATGTGCAGGTAACGGATATCAAGAAAAGGACAAAATAAAGTCAAAACTGGACAAAACACGAGCACGAGATTAGAAAAAGCACGAAAAGACCGAAGCCGAAGGCGTACCCATTTTCTATGAACCAACCCGGGCCCACTTAATGGGCCGGGTCAGCCCACAAGCCTAAACTTAAACCAAAGCCTTTTAATTAATTATCCAAATCCAAATGTCCATATACCATAACCCATTTCCCCGTTTTCTGGCCTAAACCACATTATAAAAGTCCATTTCCAAAGTCCTTTATAAAGGCTAGTCAACGCGGGTCAAAGGGTCAAAACGAGTTAAACACAGTCAAATTGCACTGTTCATCCATCCTCGTTCCCTCCATTTTCACTATTCATCTCGCACAGGGTAAATCCACCAAAGTACACGTACTCCCTTGCTTCTAGAAGGCTCAGTCTGACACCCTAACACTCCTACTTATCCACGTTAGCAATCCTACACCACCTCATTGGTCAATTGGACGTGGCACTCGATCCAAGGGTCCAAAATCATGGCGTGGAGGATAATCATGATTGGATGGACGAGATTGGATTAGGAGGAGTGTCTTTAGGTCCTAGAACCTTTACCTCTCGACAATAAAAGGAAGAGTCCTCACACACACAAGGCATCTAGGGTAATATTTAGCTTAATTAGTATTTTTAGTTTAATGTCTTTAATTTGATGTAATTTCCTTTCTAAAAGTTTGTAACTCACTTGTTTATCAATAAAATTTCAGTTAATGTTCAATTCATGTTTTTACTTATTACATCTATAGTTTGTTTAAGCTTAATTTCAATCTAATAAGCTCTTATAAGCTCTCAAATACTACTTAAGCTAGCCTCTACTCAGTTAAGCCCTCAAAAGCTTAACTGTGCTTATTATTTCTCAAATCTCACCCCTAAATATACCTCAGCCTAATGGATGATAAGCCAAACCTGGATGGGCTTATAGACCTTACCAGCTTATCTCTGATAAGCTGGAGCTTAATTATAAGCTCTGAGGAAGGGAAATTGTAAGTTTCACTTTCTATTGCATATTTTAGCTTATTTCCTTGTTAGCTTATAGATCTGTTTATTGTGGCTTAATTCTACTTTAGTTGTGCTTAATCTAGCCTTTATTAGCTTATTGCATTTAGCTTGTAGCCTTTATTATTCTGTTTTAAGTTCTTCTTTGGTTTTCATAAAAACTGTTAAAAAATCCAAAGATATTAGCATAATCTTATAACTTGTTGTTTAATCTTATTAGATAGTTGAAATTTGCTTATTAGATATTATATAAGCTAATCAGCATCTCGTATTTGAAGTTTAAGCTTAAACTCTTGGTCTTATAAGCTAAAAATGGCATTGAACTTCTTAAAGGGGTGTTTGGCATTAGCAGTTCTAATCTAAGTTAGAACAGCTAGAATGCTTTAAGACCTTTTGATCAAGTTTGATTGTCAATTTGAGGGTTATAAGATCAAGATTTAAAGTTTGAAGTAAGCTAAATCTGTTTTTGATATGTTTGTTGATTGTAATTATGAATCTGTAGTCATATGGTTTAATAAGCTAGCTTATTTTGATTGATGATGCTTAAGTGTTGTTTAATGTAAGTTTCATGCTTGATTGAATCTAATGATGCAGTGGAATAGAATTGGAAAAGTGTGCATTTGCCAACTTGGTTTTAAGTCAAAATTTGTCATAAGAGTCTTTCCAAAATTTTCAAATTAAGCCAGTTTTTGTTAGCAAAATTAGGTTAGATAAAATAAGTTTTAAGGTCTGATTTAGATTTTATAAGCTCTTTAGACAACAAGCTTAATCTGTTTTGAGCTTTTGAGTCTTTTCAACAACTTTAACTTGCTTAAACTTAAGGCTGAAAAAGCCATTTTGTCTTTTCTTAAACTTGAAAATCCAAAAAAAAAAAAATAGTTAAACTGCCTGGACAACTTTTTCATTTAGCATTTTCTTAGCTTATTTGATTTTCAAAATACTTTTAGATAGTTTTTAGCATAGGCTTTAAGGTTTTACAATTCATTTTGCCATAATGTTCCATTTAGTTGCTTAAAATTAAGCTCAAAAGTGTCTAGTTGGTCTGTTTGGTTAACAGTTTTGACTAAAGTGCTTATTTGCTTTTCTTATCTAATGGCTTATTGGATTTGTTTAAATTTTGTTCAGTCTTGCTTATTAGGCTAGGTTTAAGGTGTTTGTAGCTTAATTGGCTTAGGCTTGAGCTTATTCAAGTTTTTTAAGCTATTTCAGTTTAAGTGTTAAAGCTTAAAAACTTTTAAGTCACATATGTCACTTTCAAAAGCTCATTTCTGGCTTATTTCTTCAGTTTAATAAAAAGTCCTTTTACAAAAGTGTCTTATTTTTAGGTTATTAAGCATTTTGTTCAAAAAAGTTTTCAAGAATAAAAAAAATTTGCAAAAAGGGAAGCCACAGGTTCGAACCTGTGACCTCCCCCTTAGCACACACACGTCTCACACCACACTCACCAAACCAACTGCCCTTGGGTCTTTTTCGGTTATAGACTTGCAACATTAATTCCTTATAGTCATCTTGTTTTGCTTATTCGACTTTATTTGCTTATTTTCTGCGTATTCATTAAGCATACTTTCATGTTTTTATTTTTACTAGATTCCTGTTTGTCTTAGGTACTTTTCATAATTTTTCTAGAATTTTTAGAATAAGTTTAGTATTTTTTTTATCAATTTTCTAGATTAAAAGTGTTTTTAATTCATAATAAATAAAATAAAAATCAAAAAAAATATAATTCTTTTTCTGAAAATTATTTTGTCATTTAGGATTTATAAAAATTAAATTTGAGTTTGTAGGATTAAAATTTGAATTACTTGCTTAAATGTCGCGTTTTAGAATTCCCGTTAACGTTTTTACTTTAAATCTTTAATTGCCTTGTTTGTTTGCTTTCCTTTAGTTGCTTTTGTGTTTAATTTTTAGAAGTAGAATCAAAATTCAAAATATTTGATATTCGAGCATCAAACAAAATACCTTCGTGGATTTCAAATTCACCTCTTGTCGGGATACGACATCCGGGAGATATAATATTGTTTGTCCTCAAGCAATTTTCTTATCAAACGGGATACTTACTATACTATAATTAGTTTGAGATATTTAGGATATATATTTAATTATATATAGACTATTTGGATCGAATCAAATTTTTGGCGCCGCTGCCGGGGAGAGGTGTACGATTTTCGCGAAGTATTTGAAGTTAGTGCCTTGAAGATCCTTCCCCGTGAAGTTATCGTTTATAATTTTCTATTTTCTTTTATAAAAACATAAAAATACAAAAATATTTTGCTTTCAATTTATTTTTATAAAATACCAAAAAAATTGAAAAACATAAAAATCAACCGTTGTGTCACTTGTTAATTGTCGTTTCGGCTCACTTTTAGATTACAAACTTTAAGAGAGGTTTAAGGAGGGTTGATCCTACGATCTTCGACCTGAAAGGAGAAGGTTTTTAATACGCTTCGCGCTGACCAGCTCCTCCGCTTCTTTGCGCGTTTTCTAGAGAGCTACCGTGCACTATTGACTTTCGGTCCAAAAAAAATAAAAAATAAAAACAAAAATCTCTTGTTTAAAATACATAAAAATCCAAAAAAAATATTCTTCTTAACCCCATTTTGTTTAATTCTTCTCTTTTTCCCTCTTTAATTCTACCATCATGTATGGGTTTAAAGAATGTTCGTCTTGTGAAGCTTTGTATAATAGAGAACAATGTTGTTCAAATGTGAGATCCGTCGATAATTTTGTTCGTGATCCTAATCCGATCTCTTATGATGAAACCCCCGACTCGTCTCAACAACCCCCATGTAATTGTTCCAAGTGTGGAGGTCCGTTTGGTGGTCTATATTGTTGACAATGTACTTGTGAGCGGTGTAGAAGAAATTATACGCATAAAGTTTGTGCTTTATGCTGTTATTAAGTTGAAAAATCATTCGTTAATGATTCAAATTCAAATTCTTTCATTGATTCTCCAAATATTTTCAACCCACCTTCACAACCCCAAACATCTTCGTTAGACTAATGGCATTGTTTTCATTGTAAAGATCCGTTAGAAAGAGGTGAACGTTGTAAACGGTGTTCTTACAAGTGTTATGGATCTGGTCTTAGTGAAGGATTTTGCCTCATTTGCACTTTAAATAATAAAAATTCATCCATTGGTGATCTGAATCCAAATTCTTTTAATGATTCTCAAAATCTTTCCGACTACCCTCCACAACCCCTGTACCAGACAAATTCTTGTGAGTTATGTGGGAATGATGCTCATTATGGTTACGATTGTCCACCTCAAGTCCCGTTTGTTTACAATCAAGACCCGTGTTTCAATCAAAACTTTGATAATAATTTTCCATAAACTTCACCAAGTTTTCCACAACAATACCTTTGTTGTGAGAACTGCGGGGGTCCTCATGAAACTTTTTAGTGTCAACCGTTGAACCAAAATTTCTATGAACCTAATCTTTGCTATAATTCTAATTCTTCCGGTTTTGACCAATATCAACCCCCGCAGTATACCGTCATTCATCAACCTCCTCAAGAAACGAGTGTGGAAATTTTGCAAGCAGAAAACCTAATGAAATCTATACAAACCTTTTTAAAGAAGTTTAATCGTATATCTTTTAGAGAAACGCCAAAGGTTTTATCGCTAGCTTGGGAGAAATTTTTTGAAATTCAGCATGCTTTTAGAGAAAAGCAACATCAACCAGAGGATATACAAGAATTGCTTCATAAACTTCTTAAAGATTTGCAAATTATAAGTGAGGAGCTGGCAGAATATATTAATTCTCCGAGTTGGAATTGTCCTGCCTTCTACGACGATGATGATGAGTACACTATTCAATATAGGGAATATTTAGAGAATTCGTCTAATGCAATCACACCCGATTTACCAACCGAGGAACCCGATAACTCTCTAAGTATGGGGGACGAGCATCTTAGCACTATTCCGGAAACGGAATCGGACGAAGTAATAAAGTCTAGTGTTGAGGACCTTGTCCTAATCCCAAGTGAGTCCGAGGGTATTTCTGACGATACGTGTGATGTACCTTTTTGTGATAATTCTCCTCCTCTTGATGTTTTAAACGATCACTTTGAGATTTTCTCCGATTTTAACGATGATGACAATTCTTTTGAAGACATCAATTTCGTTGAGGCATCACCTCCCGATTCTGAGCTTGTCAGCTTAAAAGAGATGAAGGACGATATACTTCGTGAGAAATTATTGAATATCAATCTTCTTATTACTAAGATCGAATCTTTGAATGACAGCTCTACTCCTGATTATGTGTTCAAGTCCCTTCCCATTTTTATCCCCATTGAGGATAATGACTCTTTCTTTGAGATGTCTGATACTTCTCTCTTTTATTCGGATAATTCTTTACCCGAATTTGAGACTTTTAGCGATCATACGGAAGAGACGAGTTGTGGCAGTACCACTACTCATTTTGATAACTCTCTTCTCGAGTATGGTTCATTTCTTTTTGAGATTGAGCCCGATCAGGGAGAGTTGACTAGCGTTGTTATGGAAGATATTTTGGGAGAACCTCATGTTCATGTGCCTAATATGTTACCCCACCCATCCCACCCTTATGCTGGATTCGGACTTTATTCCTTCTGATGATTACTTCGGATCTGATCTTGAAGTTTCTTTTCCTTCCGGATCTAGAAACAAGATTTCTGATCCGGGGATATTCTTTGAACTCCAATCCAAGAGATTTCTATATCGGGATACTTTTTCTATCTCATTTATCCGTAATCCTCTTTGTTCAGTGATTGAGACTTTGCTTCCTTTTCATCCGAAAATGAAGACCAAGTTTTCAATCCTGGGATTCTTTCTTCTAATCTCTTATCTCATCTGGGCCAAAAATCTTTCTCATTTTTTTTGAGAGCCCGATGATGATGGATTTGTGGAGTGGACATTTCCTTTCTTTGGATGTCATGTTCTCTATTTCTATCCTCCTTGACCAGCTAAGTATAGGGAAAGAATCGAGTCAATGCTTAGTGACTTTTTAATAAACAAGCGCTGCATGGGTGGCACACAGTGCTTATCCCTACTAGTAGTATATTAGTTATAATAATTTGAATAAGTGTGTTGTTGATGGAGGGCTCGCTCTTCCTTTCTTGATGGTTTCGTTGTTTTGTGGTTTTTGTCCATGATTGCCCCGGATTATGAAGACTCTCGTGCTCGTGGTTTTGTCCATCGTCTACTCGATCTTCAATCTTTAGCATGCCTATTTATGGGAATCCGATATACTAGATCTTATTGATTGAACGTTTATCTATTAGCATACTTAGTAAACGGATTTAGATTTGCGTAAAAACCCCTTAATATTTGGATTATGCCTTGAAATTAGTATGGGCGTGACAGTCTCACCATGAGGACAATGTGTAGTTCTAGGTATGGTGGGGGGGGGATCTTCGATTCGATCTCTTGCAATTTTGGCCTTGTCTTCGTGTAACCCCATTTTTCTACCAAAAATATGCCAAAATTTAAAAATTTTCAAAAAGAGAATAAGTGTGTTGACACATAGTTTTGTCTTTTTAGGAATAAATTTTGACTTGATCGAGCATGTTGCGCTCTAGCTTGCCTCTTAACTTATATAAATTTAAGCTTTTGCTAGTCTTTTATACAAGAAGCTTTAAAACGCGAATTCTAGCTTTAAAGAGCCAAGAGTTTGCAAGTTTCCATGATAGTCTTTAAATATGCAAAACTTGTTTTATTAGACTAAGCATTCGCGGATCTTTTTATTAAAGATTTTAAATTTACGAAGAACGAGAAATGATAAAGTTTTATATAAGTTAGATGCTAAACATAGAGTAGTTGGAACTCTTTAAGGCTCATAAAGGTTAATTGTGGCTTTTTGCTCCTATCAGCTTAATAAACGCTATATTGTTAATAAATTAAGTTACTTTAGGTTTTTTCGATTCTTAGTTTAAATCACTTCGTAGAGATTCCTTCTGGTGAAATTAAGGTACACATCGAGGTTTTGTCAGTGTTGTGGGGAAATAGACTCCTGGACCATGGTCGGCTCGCATACCGATGTGGCAGTTGTTAAAAGACCACAGGACTTAAAATTTGGCTAATAATAATAAGTTATGTAATAAACCGAAGCCGAAATAAGACCACTACCTCTTGCCGGCTCACAACCGATGTGGTAGTCGTTTAAAGGGTGGAGGTATTAATAAAAATAATAAAACTGTGGGCTGATAAAAGTTTACTGCATCTTGCCGGCTCACAACCGATGTTGCAGTCTTCTAAATAAGGCACATAGTAATAATCCGAGACTGATAAAAGTTTGCTGCATCTTGCCGGCTCACAATCGATGTTGCAGCCTTCTAAAAGGTCGAGGAAATTACCGAGGTCGAAATATGTTTGCTGCATCTTGCCGGCTCACAACCGATGTTGCAGCCTTCTAAAGGACCAAGGTTTAATAATGTTGCAATAATAATAATAAAGCCAAATTTCGACTCCGGTGTTATCTAAAAAGGATAACCCCTAAATCGTGCAAAATTAGAACCTTAATGTGGACCTTATTCTCATCATATCATCTCTTTACGAAAGGATTTCAAACTAATTGTGGTCTAAACCGGGTTTACTTTATATGAATAAGACATTAATTTATTTGTCACAAATAAAATAATAAAATCTTTAGAAGATTTAGGAATAAGGGAGAAAAAAGTAGCTATGCATTCACAATTAGCATTTATGAGTAGTGTTAGCATTTTAGCTTGTATTTAACAATGATTTTGTTTTTTAGCTTGGTTTAGGGCATGTGAAAAATCAAAGACGATGAATTTATCCTTTTATTGTTTCTTGTTCCGTGGAAAGCTATGATATGTATGAATAATAATAATAAATGCATAAAAAAGGTAAAACGGGGTGCTTTTCAAAAGTAGTAATTTTTAATCCACTTAAATGAACACTTAGCTACTTTTCTAAGTAATTAGTCTAAAGAGGGGATTGAAATTTTTGGTTGTCTAAGTTTGTATTTATGACATTGCGTGAGGACACGACAATAGCTTAGTATGGGGTATTTTGGTATGTGCTTATTTACACATACCTTTTGCCTAATTAAACGAGCCCAAATAACCAAAAACATGTGAAAAATACAATGTATATGCTAGTTTTTGTGTTTGTGTATGTGCAGGCAACGAATATCAAGAAAAGTACAAAATAAAGTCAAAACTAGACAAAAAATGAGCACGGGATTAGAAAAAGCACGAAAAGACCAAAGCCGAAGGCGTACCCATTTTCTATGAACCAACCCGGGTCCACTTAATGGGCCGGGTCAGCCCACAAGCCTAAACTTAAACCAAAGCCTTTTAATTAATTATCCAAATCAAATTGTCCATATACCATAACATATATCCCCGTTTACTGGCCCAAACCACAATTTAAAAGCCCATTTCCAAAGTCCTTTTATAAAGGCCAGTCAACACGGGTCAAAGGGTCAAAACGAGTTAAACACAGTCAAATTGCACTGTTCATCCATCCTCGTTCCCTCTATTTTCACTATTCACCTCACACAGGGTAAATCCACCAAAGTACACGTACTCTCTTGCTTTTAGAAGGCTCAGTCTGACACCCTAACACTCCTACTTATCCACGTTGGCAATCCCACACCACCCCATTGGTCAATTGGACGTGGCACTCGATCCAAGGGTCCTAAATCATTGCGTGGAGGATAATCATGATTGGATGGACGAGATTGGTTTAGGAGGAGCTTCTCAAGGTCCTAGAACCTTCACCTCTCAGCTATAAAAGGAAGAGTCCTCACACACACAAGGAATCTAGGGTAGTATTTAGCTTAATTAGTAGTTTTAACTTATTGTAACCGTTTTTAGCTTAATGTCTTTAATTTAATGTAATTTCCTTTATAAAAGTTTGTAACTCACTTGTTTATCAATAAAATTTCAGTTAATGTTCAATTCATGTTTTTACTTATTACATCTATGGTTTGTTTAAGCTTAATTTCAATCTAATAAGCTCTTATAAGCTCTCAAATACTACTTAAGCTAGCCTCTACTCAGTTAAGCCCTCAAAAGCTTAACTGAGCTTATTATTTCTCAAATCTCACCCCTAAATATACCTCAGCCTAATGGATGATAAGCCAAACCTGGATGGGCTTATAGACCTTACCAGCTTATCTCTGATAAGCTGGAGCTTAATTCTTAGCTCCGAGAGCATATTATCCCTGTTTAAGCAAGGGAAATTATAAGTTTCACTTTCTATTGCATGTTTTAGCTTATTTCCTTTTTAGCTTATAGATCTACTTATTGTGGCTTAATTTTGCTTTAGTTGTGCTTAATCTAGCCTTTATTAGCTTATTGCATTTAGCTTGTAGCCTTTATTATTCTGTTTTAAGTTCTTCTTTGGTTTTCATAAAAACTGTTAAAAAATCCAAAATATTAGCATAATCTTATAGCTTGTTGTTTCAGCGTATTAGATAGTTGAAATTTCTTGTTAGATCTTATATAAGCTAATTAGCATCTGGTATATGAAGTTTAAGCTTAAACTCTTAGTCTTATAAGCTAAAAATGGCATTGAGCTTCCTAAAGGGGTGTTTGGCATTAGCAGTTCTAATCTAAGTTAGAACTGCTAGAAGGCTTTAAGACCTTTTGATCAAGTTTGATTGTCAATTTGAGTGTTATAAGATCAAGATTTAAAGTTTGAAGTAAGCTAAATCTGTTTTTGATATGTTTGTTGATTGGAATTATGAATCTGTGGTCATATGGTTTAATAAGCTAGCTTATTTTGATTGATGATGATTAAGTGTTGTTTAATGTAAGTTTCATGCTTGATTGAGTCTAATGATGCAGTAGAATAGAATTGGAAAAGTGTACATTTGCCAACTTGGTTTTAAGTCAAAATTTGTCATAAGAGTCTTTCCAAAATTTTCAAATTAAGCTAGTTTTTGTTAGCAAAATTAGGTTAGATAAAATAAGTTTTAAGGTCTGATTTAGATTTTATAAGCTCTTTGGACAACAAGCTTAATCTGTTTTGAGCTTTTGAGTCTTTTCAACAACTTTAACTTGCTTAAACTTAAGGCTGAAAAAGTCATTTTGTTTTTTCTTAAAATTGAAAAAAATCCAAAAAAAAATAGTTAAACTGCCTGGACAGCTTTTTCATTTAGCCTTTTTTTAGCTTATTTGATTTTCAAAATACTTTTAGATTGTTGATTTAGATAGTTTTTAGCATAGGCTTTAAGGTTTTACAAATTATTTTGCCATAAGGTTCCATTTAGTTGCTTAAAAATAAGCTCAAAAGTGCCTAGTTGGTCTGTTTGGTTAACAGTTTTGACCAAAGTGCTTATTTGCCTTTCTTAGCTAATGGCTTATTGGATTTGTTTAAATATTGTTCAGTCTTGCTTACTAAGCTAGGTTTAAGGTGTTTGTAGCTTAATTGGCTTAGGCTTGAGCTTATTCAAGCTTTTAAGCTATTTCAGTTTAAGTGTTAAAGCTTAAAAACTTTTAACTCACATTTGTCACTTTCAAAAGCTCATTTCTGGCTTATTTCTTCAGTTTAATAAAAAGTCCTTTTACAAAAGTGTCTTATTTTTATGTTATTAAGCATTTTGTTCAAAAAAGTTTTCAAAAATAAAAAAAATTTACAAAAAGGGAAGCCACAGGTTCGAACCTGTGACCTCCCCCTTAGCATACACACGTCTCACACCACACTCACCAAAGCAACTGCCCTTGGGTCTTTTTCGGTTATAGACTTGCAACATTAATTCCTTATAGTCATTATTCTTGTTTTGCTTATTCGACTTTATTTGCTTATTTTCTGCTTATTCACAAAGCATACTTTCATGTTTTTATTTTTACTAGATTCTTGTTAATCTTAGGTACTTTTCATAATTTTTCTAGAATTTTTAGAATAAGTTTAATATTTTTTATCAATTTTCTAGATTAAAAGTGTTTTTAATTCATAATAAATAAAATAAAAATCAAAAAATATAATTTTTTTTCTAAAAATTATTTTAAGTCATTTAGGATTTATAAAAAATAAATTTGAGTTTGTAGGATTAAAATTTGAATTACTTGCTTAAATGTCGCGTTTTAGAATTCCCGTTAACGTTTTTACTTTAAATCTTTAATTGCCTTGTTTGTTTGCTTGCCTTTAGTTGCTTTTGTGTTTAATTTTTAGAAGTAGAATCAAAATTCAAAATATTTGATATTCGAGCATCAAACAAAATACCTTCGTGGATTTCAAATTCACCTCTTGTCGGGATACGACATCCGGGAGATATAATATTGTTTGTCCTCAAGCAATTTTCTTATCAAACGGGATACTCTCTATACTATTACTATTTGAGATATTTAGTTATATATTTTATTATATATATACTATTTGGATCAAATCAATAACACATTTCATTCCAATGTTCAGCTTGCAGCTTCCTATTTAGCATATCTGTGATTGTAGCTGGTGTTAGGGGATACTTTTTCTCAACCAGCATATAGATATGTAGACTTTGAAACCTCACAAAGTGTACTCCACAGGAATCAAATAGCTTCCAAATCAACACTTTATTTCCTTGTAGATTCCTCCACACTACATCTTCTACATAAGGTTCAAACATTACTTTTAGATCACCCCATAACACTCTCTCATATCCCTCCTCTGGCCTTGTATACCCATGCTTAGCTTTAACCAACCTCCACAAAGTTTCTAAATCTTCCTTGTCAAAGCTTTTGAGCAATTGACTAAACACTAAGTACATTTTGGAACTTCCATTAGCTCTTGTTATCTGGTAATAGCTTTTCTGTCCTTCTTTGTGGATCTTCCAGTCAACAATGCTTAGAGGCTTAGTAGCTAAAGGAATAGCATCAACTGCTACTTCCTCTTCATCAAGAATGACTTTCATTAGTCTTTGAAGCTCAGTTGTTTCTCTATCCTCATCCACCTTCTGCTTCTTGGTAGACTCTTGTTGAAGATCTTCTCCTGCTCTCTTAGAACTTCCTTCTGTTCTTGTCTCACTGCCTTCTGCTCTTACTTTATTGCCTTTCACCAATTCTGTATCCATATCTATAAATATGTTTACCCACTTCATAGCTTTGTCAAATAACTTCTAAAAATCATCAAAGCTTTTGTTCTTCAATTGATTGTGCTTGTATCCAGCCATGTTTTTCAGATAAGTAGACATTGTTTTTCTCTTTTGAGATTTAGTTGGTGGTTTGTTCCTCATTTCTTGAGCTCTCATTGCTGCAAAGTGTTTCTTTCTTGCTTCTAAGAGTTGTACAAATAACTTGGACTTCTCTTTAATACTCAACTTTTCTTGTTCTTTTGCTTGCATTTGTTGAGCCATTTGATAATCAGCATCTATCAATGCTTGCACATTATCCCATGCAACAATGTTAGCTTATTCTTCTCTTTGTCTTACAAGCTTATCTTCTTCCTCTAATTCAGCTTGCAATTGAGCTTGAAGTTTTTGAGCAGCCTCCTCATCATGTATAATTTGATCTTTTCTCTTTGTTGGTTTCTCAGGCTCTTCCATGATAGCTTTACCTTTATCTTTTGATGGTAGTTGTTAAGGTCTTGTTCTTATTGTAGATTCACTATGCTCTCATATCACAACCCTTTTAACTTTAGGCTTTGCACTTCTAATCTCTATTAAAGTCTGAGCAAGAGTCAAATCATCAGTAATTATAGTTTCAGTTGGACTAGCAGTACTAATCTCAACACTAGCAGTAGTAACTGCTTCACCAGCAGTAGTAACTGGATCAGCAGTACTAACTTCCTTTTCAGCCACATTAATCTCTTTTTCAGCCATATCCTGTGTCACACCTCGCCAAGGCGGAAACGCGAGGCGTAAACAAGAATGGATATCATCACAACACATAGTCTCTATATAAAGAATACTAAAATGAAAACTAAAGTAAAGCAAAGACACAAAGTGTCATAACAATACCCAAAACCTAACGGTGTCTTTATTAATGAGAAAGAGGTCTCGTCAATAAATGACATACAAAACATAATCCAAACAATTCATGCAAACGCATTTATTCAAACAAAAAGCATAAATAAACTCCAAGCATCCTACAGTCTCTTCTAGCCACTTCGCTCTATCCTAGCACCATTATGCTCACCTGAAAATGATGCTTAAAACGTCAACATAAAGTTGAGCGAGAATCATAGGTTTACGACATACAACAATATCTAAAATAAACTTTCAATTAGCTGCTCTAATTACCAAAATAATTCATGACAACAATTAACAACAACGGGATGGAACGTACCCACGATCCACAATCATATCAACTACATATGTGCGCTACATGACCTCATATTAGCTCACACAGTCTTAACACCGTCACACCTTGTTTTGCATATTAGGATCCACAATACCAAACATATCATATCGCAACACAACGGGACGAAACGTGCCCACGATCCAATACACATAACCACAACAAGCTTAAAAATATTTTAACATGACAACAAG
>BQNB010022079.1:1310-63441 GCA_026074375.1 Tanacetum coccineum | reverse complement strand
CCATTAAAAAGACACAAAAATCATAGACATAAATGTCTTGATCATAGATCAACAAAAACACCATTAGTTGGCGTTCCCGTAACGGTCAACTCCCAATCGTCCATAATATACATACTATACAACATTAGTGGCGATATCTACCACTTGATACATGAAAATACATAGTTGGTTTATAATTGCTACCAACTAGAAATAATATACAACATAACTTTACATTGTTGGTTTATAACACATACCAACGAATAATCGATCCTTCAAATAATAATATCAGTTAACCTTAGACAAACCGATTATCTCACAAATCTCACCCTTTTTTCTCTCAATCTTTTTTTTGTATTTTTTTGTTTTTCTAATTTTTTATTATTTATTATTTATTTTTTTACTAACTAATACTAAAAAATGAACTACAGTGTAAAATTTCACTACTTCACGAATATGACAAATCTGGATAATTAATATCCGAACATACTAGTGAAAGTAGTAAACACACTAAAATTTAAAAACTACTACTGTCATATTTTCCCATTGCATTGTGAAATTTCTCGACCTAACCATAGATAGAAAATCAACACTTGCCCAATTGCATTGTGCAATTTCCCGTCCATGTCGTAGATAGAAAATTTGCATTGCGACACAAGAAATACTATACTTTACATAAAAGCAACTAGCAACCGATTAAGGACTTAATTTAATAGGGTAGGCTAAGGTCTAAAGGTGTAACGAAAAAAAATTGGTGTAAGGAATGGCTTAGGTTTTCTAGGGGTATCTTACTCTAAAAATGAGAGTAAACAAAAGGGTTATATGAGGGTTAACTAACCAGTGTAGTTAGTTATTATCACAATATATATAAGCTTTTTGGTGTAATCCTAGAAATTTACCTGTTTAAAAATGTCACTCCATATGTTAAAAATAGTGCTTATTATTGTGGTCCCGAATAGATATACCAAGCCAAGTTCTAAAGTTTACAACATCACCGGCAAACTCAAATTTTTGTGGAATTTGGGTGAACATTGGGAAATGGATAAGGCTAAATTTTTACAATATCTAATAAGTGTTATGTGTGCAGGGTCATGCAACTAATAATTTCACAAAAATATGCTAATTTTTTTTAAATTTAAGCATAATTTAAGCATTTTATTGTGAAAATACGGACAAGTAAGCGTTCGAATTCTCCTCCCACACTTGAGATATACAACGACCTCGTTGTATAAATATAACATTAAAAACAAGAAATTAAAAGAATTAGAACGAGAAACTCCCTTGGGATTTGCTCGGTATGATCCTCTATGTTGCGTTTATGAGCAAGAATGTGTGTTGTAAATGCCTCCGAATAACAGCATGACTACAACACACATGAATTCCATAAAATAAGTAATCCACCAAATTCATCTTTTCGTTTAGAAGGTTCTGTATAAAGCATAAGAAAACAAATGCAAATTCTATCTCCGGTATTCGTTGGTTAGAAAACAAAAATAAAACCTAAAACTGTACACGAAGTCGATACACCGTATCCATAAACCATGATACGTCGTATTAAGACCTGTAAAAAGTATCTGAATACGGGTCAGTCATCTAATACGCTGTATTCATTTAATGAATACGCCGTATAGACTGAACTAACAATAAAGTTTTAACAAGTGCAGAAAAGTAAAGATTGGATAACGTCCAGATAGTCGATACGCCATATCCATTAAGGTTGATACGCCGTATCAGCATTCTGGGAAGACATACTCGATAAAAAAAGTAAAATACATTTTGGTTTGTCTCCCGGCAAGCACTTTTGTTTATAACAAAGTCTTTAAGTTAGACTTGTCTTCAGCTTCACATTGGATCTGCTTCGAATTCGATAACTTCATCATTCTCATTATTAATATTCACCTCGTAGTACTTCTTCAATCATTGTCCATTAACTTTGAAACTAAACCTGTTTTTATCAGTAATCTCTACAGCTCCGTACGAGTACACTGTTTTAATCGTATTTGGACCGTACTATTTTGATTTAAGTTTTCCTAGGTGCATCTTAAAACGAGAATTAAATATTAAGACCTTGTCCCCTACTTTAAAATATTTATCGTAGCGAAACCTAGAGTCATGCCACCTCTTAGTTTGTTCTTTATAAATTCTAGTATTCTCGTAAGCTCCATCTCTCAATTCTCCTAACTCATTGAGCTGCATAAAATGATTCTTCACAGCAGCTGCCAAATCCATATCAAATTATTTTAATGCACAGTATGCTTTATGCTCAATTTCTACCGGTAAATGACATGCCTTGCCATAGACTAATCTAAAAGGGGTACATCCGGTTGGTGTCTTGTAAGCAATCCTAAATTCCCATAATGCATCGTTAAGTTTTTTAGACCAACCCTTAGGATTATACCCTATCGATCTTTCCAGAATACGCTTAATAGCTCAATTGGTAACTTTAGTTTGTCCATTAGATTGAGGGTGATATGCATTTGACAATTTATAAGTCACGTCATATTTATGTAGGGCTTTCTCGAGTTAAGAGTTACAGAAATGTGTTCCCCGATTACTAATCAAAGCCTTAGGAACCCCAAAGCTAGCAAACAATCCTCTTAAAAAATTTACCACCGCGCGTCATTTATAGGAAGTGCTTGAGCTTCGACCCATTTGGACACATAATCGACATCCACTAATATATATTTGTTACTATTTGAATCAGAAAAAGGTCCCATAAAATACAATCCCCAAATGTCAAATATTTCGCACACATGAATATTGTTTTGAGGCATCTCACTTCTTGATGATATATTTCCTAATCTTTGACATGCATCACACCTCATCACGTAATCTTTAGCATCCTTAAAAATACTAGGCCAAAAAAATCCAGATTTGTAAACCTTTCTTCTTGTGATGGAGGCACTATGATGTCCTCCAGTTGGTCCAGACTGGCAATGTATCAAAATTTCAAAGATCTCGTTTCTAGCCACACATCTTCTTATTATATTGTCAGGACATAACCTAAATGCATATGGTTCATCCCAAAAATAGTTCTAAACTTGAGAATAAAACCTTTTTCTTCTTTTGGATGTCCATTTTGGAGGAACAACCTTCTCAACAATATAATTGACATGATCCACATACCATGGTTCAACGTTATTAACTTTATCCTTTAACATCATTAAGTGCTCGTCAGGAAATTCATCAGCAATTTCCCTCTCGGTTAATACTCCCATGTGGGGATTCTCTAATCTAGACAAGTGGTATGCGGCTAAATTTTCTGCTCCCTTTTTATCCTTAATTTCGATATTAAAGCCTTGAAGTAGAAGAACCCATCTTATAAGTCTAGGTTTAGCATCCTGTTTATTGAATAAGTACTTTAAGGCAGAATGATCAGTGTAAACCACAGTTTTTGATAAGATAAGAAAAGGGCGAAATTTTTCAAAGGCGAAAACTACTACAAAAAGTTCTTTTTTAGTGGTGGTATAATGTTCCTGAGCATTATTTAGCGTTTTGCTAGCGTAATAAATGGGTTTGAATTTTCCCATCAATCCGTTGCCCCAATACAACTCCAACGGCAAAATCACTAGCATCACACATTAGTTCAAAGGGCATGTTCCAACCAGGAGATATTATAATGGTCGCAATAGTTAATTTTTCTTTTAAGATATTAAATGCCTTTTTGCAATCATTAAAAAAGTCAAATTTCGCATCTTTTAATAAAAGTTGGGTCATGGGTTTAGATATCATAGAAAAGTCTTTAATAAACCTACGGTAAAAACCTGCGTTCCCTAGGAAACTTCTAATGCCTTTAACTTTTGTTGGATAGGGAAGTTTAGCAATTACATCAGTTTTAGCCTTGTCTACTTCAATACCTGACCAAGAAATTTTATATCCCAAGACAATTCCTTCTTTTACCGTGAAATGGTATTTTTCCCAATTAAGGACAAGGTTAGTTTCTTTACATCTAGCAAGCATCCTGTCTAAATTGGCCAAACAATGATCAAAAGAGTTTTTGAATACCGAGAAGTCGTTCATGAATACTTCCATAAAATCTTCTACCATGTCATGGAAGATTGCCGTCATGCATCGTTAGAAAGTTGCAGGCGCATAACACAGACCAAATGGCATCCTTTTTATAAGCAAAGGTTCCATAGGGACAAGTGAACGTTGTTTTTTCTTGATCCTCCGACGTAGTCAGAATTTGGAAGAACCCTGAAAAACCATCAAAAAAAACAATAATATTCATTTCCAGACAAGTGTTCCAACATTTGATCAATAAATGGGATAGGGAAGTGATCTTTTTGTGTGGCGTCATTCAATTTACGGTAATCGATGCAGACTCGCCATCTCGTTACTATTCGTGAAGGAATTAGTTCATTGTTATCGTTTAAAACCACGGTTATTCCTCCTTTCTTTAGGACAACATGAATGGGGCTGACCCAAGAGCTATCCGAGATTAGGTAAATTAAGCCTAAATCAAGTAGCTTAACAATTTCATTTTTCACTACATCTTGGACTTTAGGATACAAACGCCTTTGGGGTTGAATGACTGGTTTGAAATCATCCTCCATCAGGATCTTATGCGTGCAGAATGATGGACTTATTCTTTTGATATATGACATTTTCCAAGCAATTGCTCCTTTATGCTTCTCCAATGCCTGCAAAAGCGACTTTTTCTCTTTCTCGGATAAGTTAGATGAGACAATTACTGGAAAAGCTTCATTACCATGTATATAAGCATATTCTAAGTGAGATGGTAAGTCCTTTAGTTCAGGTTTCTTTTCATTGATCTCATTAGCACCAGCAGAATAAAGATGCTCACTTTTAACCCGTTCCCCCTTCTATTCTTCAAAATATGCCATATCAACAGAGTCGATACGCCGTATTGCTATTTCAACATCAGAATCAATTAAGAACTCACTTACCATAGAATTGCAATTTTCCAGATCTGTTTGATTAATCATTTTTTCTAGATTTTTCAATAAAAATGAGTCTAAATGATCCCCCTCTAATAATTCTTGGGTTTCTTTATTGATAGTGTTATCTAAGTCATTGATACCGTAGCATTCATCATCCTCAGAAGAGGCATTGATTGATCCATATCAAAAATCACCTCATCATCTCCTACCCTAAGTGTTATCTTTTTATTAAATACATCAATCATAGCTCTGGCGGTAGCAAGAAAAGGTATCCCTAAAATTATCAGAATTCTAAAGTCTTCAGGCATATCTAATATAACAAAGTCAATAGGGAGTACAAATTTATCAAATTTTATAAGCACATTTTCAACTATTCCTCTAGGGTATTGAATTGATCTATCGGCTAGTTCTAAGCTCATCCTAGTTGGTTTCGGTTTTCCTAATCCCAACTTTTCATACATTGTGTAGGGCATCAAACTTATACTAGCTCCTAGATCTGCTAAAGCATTATTAATATGTAAGTTACTAACTTGACAAGGAATAGTGAAACTCCCTGGATCCTTTTCTTTTGATGGTAATTTGTTGAGCAGGAGGGTTGAGCATATTTCATTCATCGTCACTGTACAAGCTTCTTCTAGTCTTGATTTATCTGTCAATAAGCTTTTTAGGTATTTGGCGTACTTAGGCATTTGTATCAAAGATTCAATGAACAAGATGTTTATGTGGAGTTGCTTCATGTTTTCTAAGAATTTTTGTTGCTGTGCTTTTTCCTTTTCCTTTCTCAACCGGTTAGGGAAGGGAACTGGTGGTTGTTGCGGCTTTGTTGCTGGTTGGGTAGTTCGTTCCAAAATATTTGGAGGTTCTTTGTTTACCATAACTTTGTCAGGCCTATCTTGCTCATTTGGTTGAGATCTAGGGGGCTCATTTCCGCTGAGGTTAGTTTTGATAAATTCTTTATCGTAAGTAACTTCAGTTATTTTTCCTCCTCTTGTAGTTACTCCATTAATTTCGTCCCTCAAAACCAAAATGTCACTCATAACTTTTGATAATTCATTCACTCCTATTTTTAGTTCACCTAATAAGTTGTTTTGTTCCTTCAATAAAAGTTTGTTGGTGATCATGAATTCTCTAATGAATGTATCCATTTCTTCCCCGACAATGGAGCCAAAAACTTAATTTGTTTCACTTAAAAAATTTCACTCCCCGACAATGGAGCCAAAAACTTAATTTATTTTTGTGTGTAGGTATCATTTATTATCAAGTTTTACTATTTATATTTTGCCGACTAAACATAAGATCAACACTAACTAGCAGTGTACCCGATCAGATGTAGATTTGTTGGTAAGTAGGGTGTCGATCACTAAGAGCGAGAACATTAATTCATAAATCTATCAATATTTTATTTTTCTAAGCTAATCTTAAATTAATCTATTCTAAATTAAACCTAGACTAATGTAAAAAGGAGGGTTTCAGCTTGAGAGACTAGCACGAGTTTTAGTTTGCCTAAACTAAGATGAAGGGAAATAACGCACACAGGTTGCTAATTAGAAGATAGAGAAGTAGTCAAGCCTATTATAAGGAAAATGTATTAACCACAGTTAATTTAATAAAGCGCAGGTTTTAGTTTAAATTGCAATGATTATCTTATCTCGTTGTTAATATATCATTCCTGGATTTAGGCGGTACTTCTTCCTAAAACCCAGGCATGGCAATTCTGTCACAATTAACCACATCCGCATAAAGCAATCATGGTTGATTATAATCTATCTTAGAAAACAATAATGGTGATCTTATTGAATCCTAGCTCATCGAGACTTTACTAACTTACTGCTTAACGGCTCTTTATATACTAGTATTTCATTGTCTAGATCTTTACACAAGGAATCAAAACGTTATTTGTTGATCTTAGGTCACCTGCTAGTCCAACTTGTTCACTAAACCAGAAGAAAAGACATGTCAATATTTGTGATACTATTACTCTATATATATAAATTGCAGTATAGAGAGCTATTGATGACATCAAATAACGTCTATTTTATAGCATCATTTATCCCTTGTAATTAACTCATTATGTGTAATTATTGCAAATAATTGTTACTTAATAGTTTGTATTTGTTATTGCAGTAATTATCGAGCATTTGGCAAAAGACAAATGTTAAATTATTATAAACATGGCTAATACCTAAAGGTATTAGACAATAGCCATTGTAACGAATATAAATGTCATAGACGAACGATTAAAATAAACTAACTAAGTTAATGAATGATACCAAAAACCGAACGCGTATTTAGAGTATAAGAATTTACAAAGGTTTTCCTATGGATTGAAGGGCGTTGCGAGACCTTCATAACTTTTCTTTTCTTTTAAAAATCGAACCTGGTGGTTACTGAATTAATCGGCCATGAATGGCCTCTATTGCATAAATAAAATTCGTATTTAGGGTCTGCATTTATACCCTCTAGAATTAAGTCGATACATCATATTGAAGGAGATCAATACGGTGTATTGGGGTTTTCTTAGAGTAGGGACCATGATATTATCTCCAGATCTTTCACTTACACCACCGCCAGTTACTACATCGCGATCACACTGAGTCGTCATGGATACGGCGTATTGGTCTTTAAATCATTGTGGTTTCTTGTGAAGTTCAGGCGCATATACGCTGCATCTTCCTTGTTGGATACGACGTATTGGTTGTCAGATCAGCAGTCTTTAAGATTTCTTCGTTTAAGCCCCAAAATATGCGCCTTTTAGTTAAACTTCACCAATTGCTCGATATTTACTGCAAATAACCAATATAAGCAATTAAATATCAATTCATGCATAAAATAATATAGAATGAGCAATTTAGCTAGGATAAATGATGCTATAAAACAGACGTTATTTGATGTCATCAAATATCCACCCACTTGAATCCTACTTGTCCTCAAGTAGACTTTAGAAAACTTATAAAAATGTATCCCAACTTGAGTTTAGGATTTTTCCTTTAAGCAACTTTCGTTCAGTTACTAGGACACAACCAAACACCTCACGAAGCAGGAAGATGAAATCACTCAAATCACTCAACTAATCTATGTGGTAACATGTAACTAACTCGCTCAATTTCTCGGTCTTGACGAGTATTCTATCATAAGCTTGACAAGGATACACATCTCCAAACAAATAAGGAACTGTGTTGCTAGTTACTTTCCCGACCATCCCCATGAAAAATACACAAAATCATAGACATAAATGTCTTGATCATAGTTTTTAGAAAAACACCCTTAGTTGGCGTACCTGTAACGGTCAACTCCCACTCATTCATAATATACATACTTTACAACATTAGTGGCGATATTTACCACTTGATACATGAAAATACATAGTTGGTTTATATAAAATTCATTAGTTCATCCAAGTTAGATCCATAGTTTCCTCATAATCCCCAAACAAACATGTTAAACTACTCTATATTCACATATTCAAAACACATAATAAGCATGTTAGATTCAGAAAACATAACATTTAAGGAGAGAAACATGTTTATACCGATTCCAATAGCAAATTATATTGATTTTCAAGAGTTTTCCTTCGAACAATGATTCTAACAACTCAGAAATTCAACTCTAAACTATAAACAAGTTTGTCACATCCCTTAATAGCTTGAATTACACCTCCTTAGATGATTACGACCTGGGAATTGTGATGAACTAAGAACATTATTCCCAAAACTATGAGAAAAACCTCTTGAGAACTTTTAGATGAGTTATAAGATAGAATGTGTGGAATGGGATGATTTGAGCCTCCATTTCATGCTCAATTTATAGGTGAGGAGTGGAGTTTCAGTTGTGGGAAATGGCAAGCCAAGAGTTGCACAATAATGGCAATCATTACTAACTTTGAGTAACTGCAGGTGAAGTGCGCCGCACAATAAAAATTGTGCGACGCACTTGTTGTATCATTAAATTGTATTTACTCCGCTTCAAAGTACGCCACACAATATAAATTATGCGTCGCACTTTTGCCTCGTTCATTAACTCTTCCTTAGATTCTCTTCTAGATTCTTCTTATAACGACCGTTAGTGCATTTAATGGAATTTCTTTGCACGTTTAGTCCTTTTCTTCATTCTTGGTCCTAAAATGAATATTGCACAACAAACAACCAAACTTTGTAATATTTCATGCGTTAACATATATATTTCATGTATTTTTGAGGGATATTTTATGTATATTTGGAGCGTTATCAAGGTCCGTCTAGCAGTGAGTGTTTGAATGTACAGGAACTAAGGTAATCTTGATTTACAGGATTAAACTCACATATGTATATGGAACATGATAAAAAATCTTATTTAGTTTCATGTTTTATGCAATTATTATTTAGGAACTGGCTTGGTGAGATTAGGGTATGTTGCACATAAACGTAACCTGATCATGTTGCAAAACCCATCATCATAATCTTCCAAACCTAAGCAAAATTCTCTGTTAAATGATTAGTACATTTTTGTTATGGTTAATTGCTTGATATATATTGTTGATGACATCAAATAACGTCACTTTTATAACATCATTTATCCCATATTTCTTTGCCATTTTGTATAAATTAATGCATGAATTGGTATTTAATTGCTTAAAGTTGTTATTTGCAGTAATTATGAAGTAATTGGTGAAGATATGCTTAAAAGCATGCATTTTTGAGCTTAAATGAAGAGTTCGAGAAAGTCTACTGATCTGACAACCAATACGCCGTATTATTCTAGACCTATACGACGTATCTAAGACTTTGACAAATTAAAATACCATTGACTGACTTTGAAGAATACACTGTATCCACATCAATGATACGCCGTATATAATACTTTGGTCAACGAAGAAGAACCAACTAGTTTTACACCAATACGCCATATCACGAAGAATTGAAGACCCAATATGCTGTATCCTGATGACTTAATACGTCATATCAAAGGTCAAACATTGGAATATTCTGAAAGATATCAATCGTGGTCCTTACTCTAAGAAATTCCCAATGCGTCGTATCCCACATCGCCCGATATGGCGTATCGATCAATGTCTAGACTCTATAAATACAAAACCCTAAACTCAGTTTTAGGTATGCAAGTGAAGCCCTAAACCACCAAGCCGACTAGCAAACGAATAAAAGAGCATAGAATATCAGAAAAGAACCTCAAGATCATAGAAAAACTCTTGTAATCTTCGTACAACCAAATACGCGTTCGATTAAGGTTTCTTTTCTTTAATCGTTCATATACGAAACCATGTGTATTTTTACAATCTCTATCGGCTGATACCTTTAGGTATCAGCCATGTTTATGAAGGTTTAATGTTTAGTTTGTTTATATCGATTACTTAATTTATCGTTGATTGTTGATTATGTTTATCAATTTATACTTGTTTACGTGCTTAAATATGCGACCTATCATTCAACTGGGTCTAGTCCTACATATTTAATGCGCTGCAACTTCGGTGTTGTTTGGGCGTAGGCTAAGAGTCCGGGATAGCTCTCCATATCCGCAATTTATATATCTAGAATCATAGGATCACAAATATTGACCTATCTTTACCAATTGTTTAAGGGAATAAGTTGTTCTAGCAGGCGACCTAATATAACGTTCTGCTTCCTTTGATAAAGACTCAGACAATGGACTACTAGTATATAAAGAGCCGTTAAGCAGTAAGTGGGTAAAGTCTCGATGAGCTAGGGTTTAATAAGATCACCATTATTAAACTCCTAAGATAGATTATAATCAGCAAATAGGATGCTTTATGCGGATGCGTTTAATTGTGACAGAATTAGCGTGTCTAGGTTTTAGGAAGAAGTACCGCCTAAATCTATGAATGATATGCCGCCTCGAGATAAGCACTCATTGCACTAAATAAACAAATCTGCGTTTTATCGGATTACATGGTTGATATGTTTTCCTTACATTAGTGTTTGACTGCTCTTCTATCGTTTGATCATCTTCTTGTGTGTGTTTATCGCTTTACTTATCATCAAAACCCTAGGTTGAAAACCTCCTTATCCGTTAGTTTTAGGGTCAACTTAGGAAAATCATAGATTAGATTAATTTAGTACTAACTTAGATAATTAAAATACTGATAATTAAGAATTAACGCTCTCGCTCTTAGTGATCGACACCCTACTTACCAACGAAGCTACATCTGATCGGGTACACTACCCGTTAGTGTTGTTTTAGGTATAGTCGGCAAAATATAAATAATAAAACTTGATACATAAAAACAACCTACACGATGACACATCACGTTTTTAGCGCTGCTGTCGGGGAGTGAAGTTGTTTAATTCTTATTTATTAGTATTTCAGTTTAAATTTCAGTTTACATGTAGTATATTGGATATCATAACACAAGCCTAGGATTAATGTTTGGTCAAATTGTCTAGAGAGAGAAAGTGGGAGTTCTAGAGAGAGAAAATCACTTAGTGTGTGTTTTTGATAAAATGAACATCCAACCCCTTCCCATGGCTGGAAAGGGGTATTTATACAAGAGTTTGGTGCCCCTAAATGGGCAATGGAGTAGGCTAACAAGTAGGTAAAGACCCGACCCAACACCATAAGTCGTACGGTAACTAAACGATTAAAACTAAGACTACGAGCTAACCTATGCTAGATATAACACGGGGTGACCGAGTCTTTTACATGGATTTTCATAATCCTAACAATCTCCCCCTAAGGGAGGTCACCCCAGAAAATACAAATTGAATCCTAGCATTATATTTGAATTAATCTTTGATTCTGGCTTGTAGTCTTTTGATTCTTCAACATTTGTCGTTGTACATCAAGTAGTGATCTTTGTTCCTTGGACTTGAGTGATCTTTGAGCTTTCTTTGAGATCACCATCCACTTTAAATCTCTTAATCATCCTTGTTGTGGAATATTGCCTTCATGTGATGTTGTGACTTTCGGACCCGCATACTCACACTCTTCTGGATCATGATAGTACTTATCAGAGTTGCGGAAGCTGTGTTGTAGGTCTTTCAGTTGTCATGATGTCTTTGATTAGAAACATTAAGTGTGAGCATGGGGTTGTGAATTGACTTTACTGGAACGAGGCATCTGCATCTCCATCTTTATGTAATCCTGAAATACAACAGTTAACAATAAAGCTTGGTGACGAATATGGCTTTGTCATTCGTCAAAGTTCGGTTGCATTAACCTCCGGTTCCGTGAGGACCGTTTTACAGTATAAATACTGTACCTGTGATCAGGTAGATTCATTATAAGAACCTCCTTGACAGGGTTTCCAGCTCAAAGTGTTAGATCATCTAACGCAGATGCATTAGATTCACTGTACTTGCTAGTATCTCTTTACCGGACACCTCAAAGCAGGCTACCTCACTAATAGTATTGCTACTAATAGAACGGTAAGAGTGAATCAGTGAGTTACTATCTCACCGATTGAAGATAAAATTGATTTGAAAATCAATCGATGTGTCACTAGTTAAAGTGATTTTTGTAACACATCGAGAGTTTTAAGCTTTTATCAAAATTCATCCTCCGTCAATTCATAATCTGGACCGAATCGATGCCCAGTGTCACAAGTTTGATCCATTAAGGATCTCACAAGTCACCTACCTAGAGCTTGTTTGATGTTGGCTCTAGCAGGATTTCCATCTTCACTGTGAATACTTTCGTATCACTCGGATGTTCTGGCAATATCACAAGGATAATGCGTAGGACTCTTAAGATAATCCTTGTTTTCACAGTGTGTGAAACACAAGTATATTGGAATAGTGTCCTAATGAGATTTATTGATGATCTCATGGCTCTAGACTCAATAGTGCATTTTTGGTTTTTGGTAGTCGGAGGCTAGAGCGGACTGCCACCTTTTTAATATCGTCTAACTCGGAGTGAGAGAGACGATAGAAATGTATTGATCTCCGTGAGAAGTGAAACAAGAATCCTTTGAGGGATCTTGAGTGGCTAGGGAGGGTTGTGCAGCGTATCACTGGGTCCATGATACTTGTCTTCAATGTCAGCAATCAACCATGTGATTCTGACAGCATATGTAGTGACCTGGTTTCTGCCCTAAAGGTTTTAAGGATGGCTGCTTTTCTTTTCACCGCCTTTATCTTAGCATTTCTTTTTCATTCTTCAACCCCTTCAGTGCTTACCGAGATTTCATTACTAGAACCTTGTTGGGTGTGTTCCAGTACTAGCTCCATCTCAGTCCGCACTATTCCCTTATTCTCACATTACTCCTTTTATAATCATACCTAAGGACTTCTACACTAACTAGTGGATTGTCCCTGGGTAGATCCCTCTGGCTCTGGCAGGATCGTGAGATCGAGTACCTAACCTTACCATCTTTATAACTCCAATAAAGTAATTACAGGGTCGCTCTTAGGTGATTCCAAAATTGCCATCATAACCATTCGCTCCCCCTCAATATGTGCATCGATATTCGAAAGAGTTTAGCACATATAGGAAACCTACACATTAGTAGAAATCACAATTTTTATTAGATTTTCATAATTAAATCACATTTTCTCCCCCGAGCAAAAATTTCAAATCCGTTGAGATTTTGGTTCTCAATTGATTTAAGTTAGGAAAATTTGGGAGAAAGTGTGTCAGGTTTATACAAGCCGGTTATGGAACATATGAATACTTAATATACAAGCCTAAGACTACTTAATATACAAGCCTAAGGGACAGTTTAATCACTACGTTAGAATGTACATATGACAACAACATATAAGAAAACTACCCCTCATTCGGTTCTCTTCAGCAGTCGGTAGTCTCCTTCTCTTATCCTGCCACCAACAAAGCTTTCCAGATTCCGGAAGATACGTCTTGTCTTAAGTCGTTTCTGTATGGCAAACATAAACTCCTTGCTTCTGTCGACGTCTTTCTTCGTCCAAAACCGTGTATCCAAACCCGGATTCCTCCTGTTGACCCTGAATTCCTTGACTCTGTAATCCAACGCTTCATCAATCTGATGTAGAGTACCATCACTGAACTTGTAGATTTCATTGAACCTCATGATCATCTGAACCCCATATTTGTCCCTAAACGTGACGGCCCTTGGAGAGTCAATTACTGTGAAGTCATGCTTGTACTCAAATCCCTTGGCATCCCATCGAGGTTTGGTAAGGTTTAACTGCGTCTGGTAGCTCTCAATCCCTAGTTGGAAGTCTTCTACGCGTTGTCTGATAACCAAGTTTTTGGTCCATAAGTTGACAGCAGTAGTGAGAATCTTTTTGTCTTCGGGTGAGAGATGGTTCAAGTGACCTTGAAGATTCAACAAGTACAGATCTTCAAAGTCACTAGGGTACAAATATTTAAAGTCCCTTTTCGCGATGAAATATTCTTTGAGATCAGCGCGACGAAGGACAATCTTCTTCATGTAATTGTACCCATACATTGGGAAGACTTGAATTCGGACGACACTTAAGATACGCATATGGGTCCGTACAGCCCTGCGATCACCTTCAGATGTGTGTCGATCAATGTAGAACCGTTGTCTTTGAAACCACCAGTGAGATATACCATACATCGCAGCGACGTCATACTTGCATTCTTCTTCAATCCACATCTGATCCGGTACCATTTGCTCTAAGCCGACATCAGGATAATAGGCAGCCTTCATCTTTGAGATTGACAAGGCAGGCCTGCCTATTTTGCGGCCGTACCGTAGATATTCCAAGTCTTTGTTGAAGAAGAAATCCGGTTGTATTATGACATGACCCGGATCACCACCCGACGGTAGTGGTTTGCTGACGTTGTACCTTAGGATTGCATCATCCACTTGATCAGTGAGAAGTTTGTGGCATTCTTCCATTTGGAACTGGAGATGCACTACGTCGGGATGAAAGACTTTGACAATTTCGTATGCAGGGCCTTCCAGGTCTTTTTGAGTCAGTTCAGAGATTCCTTGCTTTTTGCAATACCAGTCCATGAATGTTGCCATATCACCGATCTGAGCAAGTAGTGAGTTCTCTGGTGGAGGTGTATAGGTAGACTTCAGAGCAGAGGCCCAGTTGTTCGTTGGGACGGTCAGATCAGATGATGGGATGGACCAGGCAGGTTCAGGTGTAGCAGGTCGGTCTTCAGTGATAGGCTTCCACCAACTCTGCCTCAAGTTTACAGTGGGAATATGATCACGTCCAACGTCTTCACCACTAGATGAGTATGCTTGTTCGTCTGCAGTCGTATCGTCACCCATATGAAGTTCTTCAGGAATTGGTAAGATCGACGGCTTAATTCTGGTGTCGGTCATCGTCCAAGCCGTATATTCTGCTGACGCAGTCGTCTTTGAGGAGTTGGGGGCAGCGGTGCTTGTAGATTGACCACCCTGAGTGTTGGATAGAGGTGGAAGGAGGTGGTGGTGATTAAGACGACCCAGAATCACCAGATGCTCCTGAATTTCCAGAGGGACCTCTTGTGGTTGGTGGAGTGACGTGGAGTATGAGGGTGGATAGCCGAGGATGGTGTTATTAGGTAAGCCATGTCTCTTTTCTTCTTTTTCCTTGCTTTCAGCCAAGTCCAGACAGGAGCTGTTCTCTTTATCTCGGCATAGACTTCTCCAGAGCCTCGTACGCGTCAAGTGATCTTCATGAGTTTAGGTAGGATTTGGAATCCCACATTCGTTGTGAAGAATTTATTCATATCAGCTTCTGACATGTCTTGAAACTTTTCCCGTAAGTGCGCGTTGCATAGCCCAATCAACAGCATCCGTGACTATTTCATCCACAGCTTTGCTCACTTGATTGGGAATGTCTTGATTCTCTAACCTATACAGTCTGGACCCATGTTTGTCTAATCTTTCCTCCAAGGCGATGTTCCGCATCCCCCAAATCTACGATCTATATTCGAGTTTCTCCTAGACGATTGATAAGATTGAATCTGAGGAAACTTGTTTGTGGCTGAGGTGTAGAGGAATGGATGTCAGATTGTTGTCGTTGTGTTGTTGCATTGCGGCTGTGTGAGTTTGGTAAAGTCTGATGCTAGTGAAGAGTCAGGTACAAACACAAGATCAATCACCGGTGAAGTCATAGGAGGGATAACAGAGTGTAAGTCTTGATGGATTGTACGGACATCATTGATTCGGCTTTCAGTATCTGCTGTTGTCGTCTCATTGTTGGCTTTTTGAGTGGATTAATCATTGAAGAATTGATCGCCAGAAGCTGAAGTCTTTGTGCTAGGTGTTTAGAGAAGACAACGTCCCTTAGAGGCTTGCAGGTACCTCGTGACACGGATCATCAACCGACACTTAAGTTTATCTCCTAAATGTCTAGGGTATGCAAGTGGCGGTGAACTCTTCATCCATTTGTTCCCGGTTGTGGGGTTGACTTGTAGCGTCAGATGGCCTCATCCCCCCCACACATCACGCATCGTGTGTTCAGGTTGGGTCTAAGCATGAACACCATGAGTGATAGAGATTAAAAACACTGTATCAATTACCAGGGGTTTGGACCACGCCTTGGCCTTCATCTTGTATACCAGGGTTTGGTCCAGCCTGGCCTTCGTCTGGAGCACCACTTTTGACTACGGGAGGCACTTCCTCATCTGATTCTGTGTCACTTTCAGTCAAGCCTAGTTCAGCATACAGGGACGATGATTCGTCATGACCCGAGGGTTTAGTCGGTGCTGAAGTACGTCTTTGAAAGATGTATCTTTTACTTTGGAGTTATGAAAGATGAGTAGAACCGCTAGCACCCCCCCCCCCCCCCCGCCCCCCCCAGCTTGCTCAGCACTGACTTTCTCCTTTCCTTTTCCCTCTACCTCTGGAAGTGGCTGATACTTTCCAGTATCAGGTTCCCTGAACACCACAGGTGGGAGAGGACCCCGATGTGCACCGTGAGCATCCTTTAAACTTTCTTCAATAGCCCTTTGCGTATCAGCTTCTAAGTCACCAAACCCGGTATCATCAACGAATAACCCTCATCCAACACCCTCCTCGACCACTGCTGAGATTCTAAGGGTTTCTTCTTGCCACCTTCCCACTTTAGTCGTTTTGGCTGGCTTGTTGCATCAGTGTTTCCCTTATCCTGCTTTACGTTTCTTCCCCTTATGCTTGTTTTGGTGCTGGCCGAGTTTTCTTAGGTTGCTGCTATAGTGGTTACGGTTTAGTTTGCTTGGTTATCTTAGGTTTGGTTGATTTTGCGGGTTTTGGTGTAGGAGAGTCAGGATCACTAACTTCTTCACTAGCAACATATCTGTGATGCTTGGCTTCTTTCTTCAGATAAGCATTGTAGTAATCTGCACCTCGAATGTCCATCATGATGGTTCATTCTGGAATTAGGCAACCAAACACTTCCTTTAAGATATCCCATAATGGTTACTTCAGTCGGCAAATGAAGGGGAGACTCGGGTCTTGGGATAGGAACTTGTGCTTGCGATCAGGTGAAAGAAAAATCATTTAGTGACCTCACACTTGGGATCATACAATGAATTGTCTATTCTTCTTTCCTTGAGTGTGTTGTGCCAGATTCTTTTTGTCTTCAGTGAAGGTATGGATGGATTGAGTGAATTCTTCCCACATCCTTTCCGCATAATCGATATGAGCTCGATTGATGACGCCCCAAAGAATCTGCAACACTGGAGCTCTTGGCCTTTCAAACCCAGAAGTCTTTCCTGTAAGGCACAGATTGATGATTGTCGTTAGTGCCCTCCACGGTTGAAACATGTCATTAGTAACGACATTAGATAAATGTTTGACTTGTTTTGGATAACCCAGACCGTTAACGAAGTTGATAAGGGTATCCTGAGTTGGAGGGGAGGTAAAAGCCTTGTTGTTGTTGACTGGCGTGATCTGAAGAGCATCTCTGAGTGTGTCTTTAGTAAGGTTGAACCATTGCTCATCCAGTTGACACTTGTAACCCCCGTCGGTTCTGTCATAGCAAATAGTATCCCAGAACTGTTGAATATAGATAGCTGGTATTGTTGAAGAGGCGGTAAACGCTCTGAAGAAGTTGGTATGTTTCAGAATGTCCACCGCAATCTTGTAGATTGGGTTGCTTTGCGACTTTTCAGCATCCAGATAGCAATTGCTTTTCCCTATTGGCACCCAACGAATGCGAGGCAAGATTTGTTCATCTGTGCGGGTGGGTGGTGCCAAAGCAGGTGCTTGACCCGCGCGAACTCACCTCTTAAAAATGTGAACAAATACAAACATGTATAAATACACAACAAGGGACGAAATCACGCGAGAGCAATGAATCCGGAAGCAATATAGAGTGTTCCCGGGTCGTTATGTCCCAACGAGACTATGGATGGAAAATCGAGAGACGATTGACGATTGATGTTTGAAAATGACAAGGATGTGATTGGGAACTAAACTTAATGAGCAAATGCACATAAAAATAAGCAAAGAGAATAAGCTAGAACAAGAATAAAAGCTAGAAATGGCAAAAACGCTTAAAACTTTTACACTAAGGCACAAATAGCTCAAAAACTTAAGGCAATTAAATAAGCTAAACTAACTCTAAATAAGCAAATACAAAAAGCAATTAAGCTAAATTAAACAAGATAAACACAACAGTACTAACAACAGTACTACCAGTATTAACTAACAGTATTAACTTGAAGTTAGTACTGCTAGTTATAAGTTAGTACTGTTAGCCTAAGTTAGTACTGCTAGGCTAATAAAACACAAAGAGACAATAAATGAGCAAACAAGCTAAAACAGAAGTTTAATTACCCAAAATAAGCACTTAAGCATAAGGATAAGCAAACAGAATAGACTATAATGATAAATAAGCTAGAAAACTAAAACTGATAAACTATTGAAAATACTTTGAAAAGGAAAATAAGCTTAAATAAGCTTACTCCTAAAAACAGTAAAGGAAAATGGTTTAATCTATTCTAAAAAGCTAAGGAAATTTTAAATAAGCAGAAATAATAAGCTGGTAAGCTAAAATGAACCACCAGTACTAACAGTTTTGACTAACAGTACTAACTTGGAGTTAGTACTGGTAGCTTTAGTTAGTACTGCTAGTTTTAAAGATCCCAAAAATGAACTAGCAGTACTAACTAAAGGGTTAGTACTGTTAGTTCAAAATACCCCTTAAGGTTTTCACAAATCATTTTTCTTTTCATACTGATTAAAAACAGATTATCTATTAACAAAATAAGATACTTATAAGCAATCTTAATTAAGAATAAGCACTTCTGCAGTGAATAAGAAATGTAAGAAAAAGATAGAAACTTACAAAACCCTTGCTCAAAACAGGGTCAAACAAAGAATCTACAAGCTCTAGCTTGTATAAAACAAGCTAGTGAGAGTCCATAAGCCCATCCAGAACTGGCTTATCATCCATAAAGTAAGCTGTGGTATATTTGAGAGTGATTTTTGTAATTTTCTCTTAACTACTTAACTATTTAAACTTACTTGATTAAGGCAGCTTATTAATAAGCTGTACTGATGGCTTTTTGAACACAAAAACAATGAAGAAACTTGATAACTGGAATTGTAAATTAACTTAAAACCTCAAACTTGTATTAAAACTTGAAAGTGTTACAAAACTGAAAGTGAAAGCTGTAAATGACTTAAAACAAACTAAAGATAAGCTAAATTATTTTTAAGATTAAAAACTAACTAGTTGGTTCAAAGGCTTACAAAAGTACTATAATACCAAAGTCTTCCTCTCTGACTTCAGCTATGCATCTTTTTTGGAGAGCAAAAACGAAGTGTGCTTGTTGTGTGAGGGGATTCTAAAGCAAATCCCAGCCTTTAATTTCATTTGTGCTTCTTTGGAGTCAATCTCAGCCATTGAAGATACTTGGGAAAGGTGAGGGATTGCCAACATGGCTTTTATACAGCTGGGGGGGGGGGGGGTTAGTAGGGTGGATGAAATGATTTTGGCTAGGGTGAGAAGTGGTTTTGCAGGGTAGAAGGTATGGGAAGACATCCAAGTTGTACCTGGGTTTGTTGGGCGGGAAAGGTTGCTTTTTGGGTAAGTTGGCAGCTTGGTCCCCTAAAGTCTTATAACTTGAATGTAATCTCTGCCCGGTTGGCAGTTTTGGTCCCTCAACTTGTTATTTTAGTAATACAACTTGAGGTTTGGCAGTTTTGGTCCCTCAAGTTGTATTTTCTTCACTTGGATGACTTAAGACTTTGTCCTTTTCATTTCGTGCTTGGATTTGTTTGTATTTGGCTTTCTTTTTGTTCCTTTTCTTGAATATCCGTTTCCTGCACAATACAAATGCAAACATACAAATACAATGTATTTTTGGTACGTTTTTGGTCATTTAAGTCTGTTTAGAATGGAAAATGGTATGTGTAATTAAGCACATACCAAAATCCCCTATACTAAAGTATTGCCGTGTCCTCACGCAATGTTATGAAGTAAACACTCAAGAAAACTAAGAATCTCGAATCCCCTCGACTAATTACCTCGAAAAGTAGCTAAGCGTTCGCAAAGGGGAACTAAAGAATCAATAGTTTTGATAAGTCCCGTTTTCACCATTTTTGATATGCACACTAACTATTCCTAATATTTTTGGATTTTTCTTTTCTAAACAACCTTTTTGACTTCCTTTATTTTATCAACATTGGGATCATAGAATGAGAAGTGTCCATAGAATAATCTACGGAGGTCCTGACGGATAAATTCATCGTCCCCGATTTTTCACTAGATCCAAACCAAGCAATTAAACAAGATCATTTGTCAATATAAGTCTAAATGTTGAGCACTTATACTTATGACTTGTGAACTTTTAACTCCCAACAAGTATATATATTTCAATGTAATGTAACATTTTAACTCAGACCATAGATCACTTAAATCCTAGTCGTAATTCAAGATGAACCACGACTCAAATACCTTGTAACTTGATTTTAAAGAACAAAATTTTACTGTAGTACAGTTTTGCAACATCTTCATCATCAAAATCAAAGTTCTTTAAGCTAGGAATGTTGCTTAGTTTTGAACACCACCTAGCCACGCTCCCTAGTAGGATTCACAACCAACGACCGGTGTTCTTAGTTTTTGAAAAACCCACCGTTACTAGCGTAGTAGGAAAAACAACATCACACCTTCTTCCTAAAATGCGCTAAGGATAGGTCTAGTTTGATCCTCACCTATACCTCGCTTCCTGGTGAGATATCACAACACACCAAAAATCCCAGAAGTAAAGATGTCTTTATTGAACCCCCACCTCGTGTTAGCGGAGTGGGATAACACCCACATCTTTTCCATGCTCCATATACTCAAATGTATGCTTCATTGGGCATAATTATTAATATCATACCATTTTTCATTCATATTTACATCATGCCTTTCCCCCCCCCTATGTGGGCAATTTAACTTTCAAATTAATAAGAACAGAGAAAAAAACTCCGCTTTAAAGAATCAAGTTAAAAATATTAAGCTTTTTCTAAAACATCGGTTGATCCATTTAGTTAAATGAAAATGAGCACTATGATTTAGGCGGATTTAAGAGCTAATGGGGAGAAAAAGCCACAAGTTACTCATATAAGCTTTAGAAGAATCTTGCTGTCACACATAAACGTTAATATATACCTAACTTTCTTGTTTCTTCACCTCGTGAAAGCTTAGCCTAAAATTGAGGAACTAGCTAGGGCTCAACACGCCCGATCGAGTCAAAAATTATTCTCATTCTACCCATTAGGAAAGTCGAAACTGTGACAAAACACTTATTTTATTTTTGAAAATTTAAAAATTTTTTCATAATGTTTCTTGTATTTTGCAAGAAATTTGGTGGTAAAAACGCGATTACAATGAATAACAACGCCGCAGGCAATCACTCGAAGAACCCCCCCGATACTAGAACTAAACAACGTCCTCTATGTTTTGAAAAGTGCACAACGTAAATCTAAGGTCCGAGTTATAAAGTTTGCCAAAAGAATAAACGTTAGTCGATTAGATTTGGATACTGGATTCCCAAAATGAAGCTGAGGATGTGAAACTCTTGATAAAAATACAAGCACGAGAGTTCTTCACAATCCGGGCAATCCTGGACAATTAACAACACAAAAACACGGTAATGGAAAAGGCAAACCTCCTCACGTCACACAATTAGAAAAATAGAAAGAAGATAGAAAGATAAGCATGGGGTGCCTCCCACGAAGCGCTTGTTTAAGGTCGCTATGCTTGACCCGTCACCTGAATTTATTGGACATTAGGGAATGTCTGGAGATCCAGGACTACCAATTGTGGTACGTCCCCTCCAAAGTAGTGCTTTAAACGATGACCATTTATTGAAATTTGGGGCCTAGAGGTTTTAGGTTATAACTCGACATCCATATTGGAAATAGAAACTATGGTTATAGTTGAATGGTCCGCTCCAACGGTTCTTAAGCTTGCCTCAAAAATCTTCATCTAGAGTTAAAGAGGAGGACTCGAATCACCGACGTTGAAAACGCAAGTTTAGATCTGAGTCATTGATCTCTTTGATTTTTTATTATATTAATAATATTTCTCTTTATAGATCACAGAGTTTTCTCATAAGCATGATCACGAAGTTCGAATTAAAGTTCCCATTGGATGATGAAACTTTTCTGTGATCAACCCGTGTGGTTTTCAGGTCAAGTTGTATTGTTTTAAGGCCAGTAGGCTTTGACTCTAGCTCAATTGGCCAGATGGACAGCCTTTCATTAAACCAACTTATATGGAGTACACCGATGGGTTTTTTGTAAGCTGTGCGGAAAGCCCAAAGTGCTCATCTAATTATATCTACCAAGAGGCACGATTTCCGCTCGAGCTGTCCTCTCAAGAATTCGTTTTCAAACCACGATTGGATACCTCAACTTGTCCACTTGTTTTTGATGATACGCGTGTGTGAGAGACGATGAAGTGACTCCGAATATAGGAGCATGACCTTTGCAAATGGGTCATTGCAAAAATATGTTCCCGCGATCACTTAATGATAGCACGAGGGGCACCGAATCTGGCGAAGAGAGATTTTAAGAACTTTGCAAACAACTCGGCTTCATGGTGGGGATGCGCTTTTGCTTCAACCATTTTGATAAATAACAACGGTTCACGAAGTATGTATTTGTATGCCATATGGAGCTGGTGAATAGGCCCCATAAATTCAACGCCCCAGACGTCAAAGAATTCACAAACTTGGATGGAATTTTGTGGCATCTCCTCCCTTGAGAAAAATTTTCCTTGACGCTGGCAAGATTTACAGATTTTAACCAACTCATGGCATCTGTTTGTAGATTTGTGAGTCCAAAAGAAATCCGAATCGAAGACTTTTCTTGCTTGTGTATTAGCACCGTGATGTCCTCCAGGTTGGAACCATCGTGCAAGCCATAGGATGTCCTTGGCCTTCCTGCCAAAAAACACATGTCGAATACTTGATCCGCACATTTTATTAAATAGAAATGGGATCTGTCCCAAAATAAAGCTTCACGTCTTTTGAAGAATATTTCTTTTCTGCAGGTAACATCCTTTTGATCACAATAATTTACCGCATGGAATTTGCTGATGTCACAGAACCATGGGTACAAAGCACAAGAACACCATCGAACTAAGAGTTCAAGAGGAAACTTTTCATTATATCTCCTTTGGATCAAGAGCCATTCTGTAGGATCCTCTAATCGAGATAGGTGAACCAGCCGCTAGGTTCATCACTCCCTTTATTCTTCAACCTACATCAAATGTCCGAACTCTTTTTAAGGAGCATAACCATCGAGCAATCTCGCCCTAAGAACTTTCTTTAGCAAAGTGAGATACTTGAGGGCGAATGGATCCATAAATTATACACTGCATTTGTTCATGACAAGGTAAGATCGGAATTTTCCAATGCGTACACCACGGCTAACATTTTCATTCACTGTCGTGTTGTAATGTGAATCCGCCTCATTCATTTTTTACTTGCATAAAGTATAGGGCCTTAAAATGTTACTACTCATGACGTAGCCCCAATGACTGCACCTAAGGCGAATCGTCATTGCATACGCACATAAATTTCAAATGGTTCATTCAGTCTGGGCAATCAGGAAAGGAGCCACGTGTTAGATTCATTTAGAGTGTTAAATGCCTTCAATACCCTCTTTGAGTTGAAATAAAACGGAGTCTGGTTGTATCAAGTCCAATGGTCATGGGACTGCTATTTTGATAAATTCTGGATGAATCTTCAAAAAACCCGGCAAGCCCAAGAAAACCTACGGACACCATTACATTAGTCGGGTTATAGGATCCTATGGCGATTAACGTCAATCTTAGCTCGATCCACCTCAATTCCCTCGACTTTGCAAATTTTATGTCCAAGAACAATCCTCCTTAACCATGAAATGGCTTTTCTCCCATTTGATAGCCTAAAATTGGTGTCTTCAACACCGCTTAAGCACTTTTCCAAATGGGTTAGGCAGGGTAGAAAAGAACATACAAAAACCAAAAAATCATGCCCCCCCCGCCATAAACACTTCCAACGTTTTTTCGATCATGTCGAGGAAGAATTGCCAACATACATCTACTGGAATGTGCCTGGTGCATTGCAGAGGCCAAATGGGCAACGTGCGTAGGCAAAGGTTCCGTATGGGCAAGTAAAAGTTTTTCTATTTCCTGATCAATTCTGGGTCGATGATAATTGAAAATAACCCGGAAACCATCGAGAAAACAATAGTATTCGTTTCCCGCAAGCCACCTCGAGCATTTGGTCCATGAATGGATGAGTGGAAAGTGAGGGTCTTTTTCGGTGGCTTCCTTCAACTTTACGTAGTCAATGCATACCCGCCATCCCCGTAACCCATCGAGTTAATCAATTCAATTGCTCATTCTCAACTACGGTAAAACCCCCTTACGTTTGGTACACAGTGGTACCGGCATACACCATGGACTATCCGAGATAGGGAAAATTTAATCCGCGTCAAGAAGTTTTTCAACTTCTTTTTTTAAACAACGGATTTTTTGGGTTTACCCGTCTCTGATGTTGGACCGCTGGTGTGTAGTCCTCTTCCATTAGAATTTTGTGAGTACAAAATTCTGGGTTAATACCCTTGATATCGGAGAGTTTCCAAGCGATGGCTCGCTTGTGGGACTGCAACACCTTTATGAGAGCGGCTTTGATTTCCCAGACACTCAATATTTAGCAATGAGACTGGTAAAACTTGTTTGTCTCCTCCAAAAATGCATATCGAGGTGGTGAGGTAAGTCTAAGAGCTCGACCTCGAAGGTTCAACAATTGATGTTTCATTGGTTTTGGTTCACAAAGCTTAAGTTCTTTTCTATCCTCAGGAAAAGTAATTGCAAGTGGTTGGTGAATGTGATAAGGCTCACTATATAGGATAGCTTTCAAGGAGAAGTAATGTCCTCCTCGGGACTCAAATTCACATCATCAATTCCTGACTTCTACAATACAGAAAGTTCAGCCGCTGATTCTCAAGAATGAAATCAACTACTCTCGAATGGAGTGAGGGTGGGATAAGTGGTATATCGACAATTGGTATCAAAGCAGATTGGAATTCCCAAATGTTAATACTTCCGAGAAACCTAAAATCTCTTAAGGAAAAATATTCACACAAGCTCTACTCAATATCGGGAAGTCGACCTTGTTAACTGATTCTATGGCATTGTAGGAGAAATTTTTCGTATCACCTACTTTGAAAGTCACAGATTGGTCATCATGTCTTAAGGTCATCTTTTCACCGTGTACATCAATCAAGGCTCTTGCCGTTCTTAAAAATGGTCTTCCTAAAATCAACGGGACTCTAGGGTCGGCATCATAGTCAACTACCACAAAATCAGCTGGAAAATAGAAGGTTCCAACCTTTACAAAAACATCTTCGGCTATGCCGGTGGGAGTGGAGATCGATCGGTCGGCTAACTCGAGTATCATCCTAGTTTTGGTCAGTCTTTGGAGATTAAGCTTTTCAAAGACGGAGAGTGGCATTAGATTGATGCTTGCACCGAGATCGGCCATGCCAACATTCCAACCAACGCTGGAAATCAACACTGTATCAAAAATCGACCTGGGTCCTCCTAATTATTTATGGAAATGCCTTAAGGATGAACAGGCCGATCATTTTCATTAACCGGTGTTTTGGTTAATTCCAAGATCTTGTCTTTGTTGTTCAAAAGCTTTCTGAACATCGGTGCAAACTTAGGCATGTGCAGGAGAGCATCCGCGAAGCTCAGCTCGAAGTGGAGATTCCGAAAAATTTCCATGAATTTCAAAGCTAAAAGGTCGTCCTTTTCGCAGATTTTCTCCTTGTTTATCCTAGATGGATATGGTAAAGTCGTTTTGGTTCTAGGCATGACAACTGGTTCATCAACTTGGACTATTGGAGGTTTGGACGTCACCCCCCCCCCCCCCCCCCCCACTCTGGGACTTCCGAATAAGAAGCACCGTGTCCTTTGTCACCTCGGTTTCAACTTCCACCACCGGAGGTGGAATTTGAGGTCCATCATATGAAACACCGCTTCTGGTGGTGATTGCTTTCAATTCACCCTTCGGGTTAGCAATGGTGTTGCTAGGAAGAGAACCCGAACTTGAAGTAGAAGCTTGGTTGGAATTTACGATTTTGGTGAGCAAGTCGGTTATGTTGGACATTTGGTTTTGCATGTGTTTGCATAACCGCATCATTAGCCTGACATAGCTCCTCAAAATCAGTTATTTGACACACCCGAATGCTTGATGACTGACTTGGTAAGCTGGGTGTTGATTAACCGGGGGTTGATACATTGGGGCTTGTTGTAATGAACCTGGGGTCAGTTGGATTTGACCCTGGTTATAGCTATTCCCACGGTTTTGGTTCTGGTTCCAACGCTTCTGATTGTTTGGCTGCTGTTGTGTTGCATGGAGGAAAACCTAGTTGTCTGATTTGGTATGCCATACGTGGTGTGACGGTACGGAAATTTCCTTGGTTGAAATTTGTTGGGCGGCTTGCTTGCGAGACGTAATCTTGGATGTTATCTTCGGTGATCTGTTCTATCGGTAGCCGACAGTTAACGATACGAGTGGGCCACCACCGCAGGTAACACAACTTTTGCTCAACCCTTTTACGGAGCGGGAGCTGGAAACTGGATATGTCTTGCTTGCGAGAAGTAAAGCTCTAACCATATCTACAATTCAGCAACATCGGGGGACACACTCCCTGAGGTGAAGCGCTCGTCACTCAACTTTAGCCACAATGGCTTAGCTTCGGAGTGACGTACTTTGGATTTGCTTGCCTCCGATATGGCTTGAGCAATCAGCGGGCCATTGTCCAAAAAGTATACACCTGCCGCAGAGTTCAAGAGTCTTGATCATAACAATTAAAGGCATTGTAAAATGTATCAAGTTGGTGAAGCTCCCGAGAATCCATGATGTGGACATGCTCGGAGAAGATCTTGAATCTATCCCAAGCCTCACTAAACGACCATCAAATCTTAGTTTTGAAAATAGTATTTTCGTCCGAAGATATTGTCGTTTTAGAAGGTGAAAAACTGATTGATGAATTTAGCAACGAGGTCATCCATGTTGAATTGAATCGAGGGGGTTCTTTCTCAAGCCATATCCGGGCTGCCCCCTCGAGAGAAGAAAGGAAAAATGCATCAACTTAATTGATCGGTCGGGACAAAAAGGGGGTGTGGGAAATCTCAAAGTAGAGGTGATTTTATTGAAGTAACGGATGTGGGCATGTGGGTCCTCTTTGTCATGTCCGAATAAAGAAACTTAAACATGTTGTGGATTATTTTAAAATGAGTTTTTATAAAGTTATTGGGACCTTGTAACTCTGATCTTTTAATAAAAATTTAATATTGTTTACCGTGACTCGTGAACTTATATTATGAAGTAGCACCCCAATATTGTATTCCGTTGCGTTGTAAATTTGGGGGTGTCACAATTATGGTGTCAATCATCGTCCAAGCCGTATATTCTGCTGAAGCAGCCGTCTTTGAGGAGCTGGGGGCAGCGGTGCTTGTAGATTGACCACCCTGAGTGTTTGATGGAGGTGGAGGAGGAAGTGGTGATTGAGACGACCCAGAAGCGCCAGAGGCTCCTGAGGTTCCAGAGGGACCTGCTGGTGGTGGTGGAGGTGGTAGAGGATGAGGTGGAGAGCCAGATGGTGTTTTAGGTGAGCCTTGTCTTTTTTTCTTCTTTTTCCTTGCTTCAGCCAAGTCAGACAGGAGCTGGTCTCTGTTATCTCGGGCCATAGACTTCTCTCGAGCCTCGTACAGCATCATGTGATCTTCATGAGTTTGGTAGAATTTGGATTCCCACATTCGGTTGTGAAGAATTTCTTTCATATCAGCTTCTGGCAGGTCTCTGAAGCGTTCCCTAAGTAGCACGTGCATAGCCCAGTCAACAGCATCCGTGACTATTTCATCCACAGCTTTGCTCACTTGATTGGGAATGTCTTGATTCTCCAACCTGTACAGTCTGGACCCATGTTTGTCTAATCTTTCCTCCAAGGCTTGGTTCGCATCCACCAAATCTGCGATATGTTGTTCGAGTTCTCCTAAATGATTGAGTAAGATTGAATCTGAGGAAACTTCTTATTGCTGAGGTGGTAAAGGAATGGTTGTCAGAATTGTTGTCGTTGTTGTTGTTGCAGTTGTGGCTGTGGTGGTTGGTAAAGTCCGATGCACATTGGGAGAATCAGGTACAGACACAAGATCAATCACCGGTGAAGTCATAGGAGGGATAACAGAGGTGTCTTGATGGATTGTGACGGACACAATTGATTCAGCTTCTGTATCTGTTGTTTTCTTCTCATTGTTGGCTTATGAGGGTTTATCATTGAAGAATTGATAGCCAAAGCTGAAGTCTTTGGCTAGGTGTTGTAGAGAAGACAATGTCCCTGTAGAGCTGGCAGGCTCCTCAAGAATCACCGGATCGTCAACCGTCAGCTTAAGATTCTCCAGAATGTTAGGGTATGCAGTGGCGGTGAACTCTTCATCCATTTGTCCCGGTTGTGGTTGACTTGTAGCGTCAGCGGCCTCAGCATCTGTGTGTTCAAGGTTTGGTCCAGCATGAACACCAGGAGTTGATAGAGTTTGAGACACTGTATCATTACCAGGGTTTGGTCCAGCCTGGCCTTCATCTTGTATACCAGGGTTTGGTCCAGCCTGGCCTTCGTCTGGAGCACCACTTTTGACTACGGGAGGCACTTCTTTATCTGATTCTGTGTCACTTTCAGTCAAGCCTAGTTCAGCATACATGGACGATGATTCGTCATGACCAGAGGGTTTAGTCGGTGCTGAAGTACGTCTTTGAAAGATGTATTGTTCAGTTGGGCTCTTTTTCTTTGGTGTTTGAAGATTGAGTAGAACCCGAGCAGCTTGCTCAGCACCGACTTTCTCCTTTTCTTTTCCCTCTACCTCTGGAAGTAGCTGATACTTTCCAGTATCAGGTTCCTTGAACACCACAGGTGGGAGAGGACCCCGATGTGCACCGTGAGCATCCTTCAGACTTTCTTCAATAGCCCTTTGCGTATCCGCTTCTAAGTCACCAAACCCAGGTTCAGTCAACGGAATACCCTTATCAACAACCTCATCGATCAGCTGCTGAGATCTCTTAAGGGTTCGCTTCTTTGCCACTTTCCCAGCTTTAGTTCGTTTGGCTGGCGGTGTTGCTTCAGTGGTTTCCTTATCCTTCTTACGTTTCTTCTCCTTAGGCTTGGTTGGTGCTGGCTGAGGTTTTTTGGTTGCTGCTTTAGGTGCTACGGGTTTAGTTTGCTTGGTTATCTTAGGTTTGGTTGATTTTGCGGGTTTTGGTGCAGCAGAGTCAGGATCACTAACTTCTTCACCAGCAAGATATCTGTGATGCTTGGCTACTTTCTTCAGATAAGCATTGTAGTAATCTGCTCCTCGAATGTTATCAGTGATGAGTCCATTTGGAATAGGCATCCCAAACACTTCCCTTTTGGTTCCTTTGGCACTGAATTTGAGATATCCCATAATTGGTTCTTCAGTCGGCAAATGAAGGGGAGACTCAGGTCTTGGATGGAACTTGTGCTTGCGTTGCAGGTGAAAGATAATCAGTTTAGTGAACCTCACACTTGGGATCACAATGAGAGTGGCTTTCTTCTTTCCCTGAGTGTGTTGTGCCAGATTCTTTTTGTCTTCCGTGAAGGTGTGGATGGATTGAGTGAATTCTTCCCACATCCTTTCCGCATAATCGATATGAGCTCGATTGATGACGCCCCAAAGAATCTGCAACACTGGAGCTCTTGGCCTTTCAAACCCAGAAGTCTTTCCCGTAAGGCACAGATTGATGATTGTCGTGAGTGCCCTCCACGGTTGAAACATGTCATTAGTAACGACATTAGATAAGTGTTTGACTTCTTTTGGATAACCCAGACCGTTAACAAAGTTGATAAGAGTATCCTGAGTTGGAGGGGAAGAAAAAGCCTTGTTGTTGTTGACTGGCGTGATCTGAAGAGCATCTCTGAGTGTGTCTTTAGTAAGGTTGAACCATTGCTCATCCAGTTGACACTTGTAACCCCCGTCGGTTCTGTCATAGCAAATTGTATCCCAGAACTGTTGAATATAGATAGCTGGTATTGTTGACGAGGCGGTAAATGCTCTGAAGAAGTTGGTATGTTTCAGAATGTCCACCGCAATCTTGTAGATTGGGTTGCTTTGCGACTTTTCAGCATCCAGATAGCAATTGCTTTTCCCTATTGGCACCCAACGAATGCGAGGCAAGATTTGTTCATCTGTGCGGGTGGGTGGTGCCAAAGCAGGTGCTTGTTCAACCAGAGCATTAACATCAGCCATTATATCTGCACAGTCACATACACAGAAAGACGTGCATACAGATAGGAGATGTTAGATGTGTGAAGGTCAATAGTTGAAGTCAACTATTCTGGTGAAGATCAATAGTTGAAGTCAACTCTTGAGGCAACGGAAGTTGACTCTTGTAAGAGACGACTTAACACACTGACTAAACCACAAGACCCAAAGACAGTTTACAAGGATAGCAAGACAAAACGTAATGGATTAGTCACACTGAGCAAAACGCAATCTACATAACACTTAAGGACCAAAACGCAGTGAATATTTAAATGATAAAAACTCAAAACACATGGAAGCAAAACGCAATCACATCAAAACGCAGCCATCAAAACGCAGGCATTATAATATTAAAAAAATAGGCAAAACGCAACCATTTAAAAAAATTTCGAAATGGGGTTTTGATTATTTTAATGTTTTAATTGTCTTCTGAGCAAAACGCAACCACTTGCGTTTTGTCCTGTTTGATAATTAATAAACAAAACGCAACAAATAGATCAACCAAAACGCAACATGGATTATCATAGCAAAACGCAATCAGATATATCAATCAAAACGCAACTAGAATTTCTTATCCAAAACGCAACCTAGAAATTCTAAACCAAAACGCAACCAAGAAATCTTAGGCCAAAACGCAATAAGGCATATTTTATTAAAACGCATTCAAGAGCCTAACCAAAACGCAACCAAGAATCTAAACACCAAAACGCAACGAAGAACATACAGACAAAACGCAATCAAGAATTCTATAAGCAAAACGCAACCAAGAATGCTTGAACACGCAGATTCTAACTTTCATTTCGAGACTCCCTACGCATAACACTCATACGAAATACACCATTTTTAAGCTTACAAGACAGCACCACAACCACATTTAACCTTAAACGCATCATCTAATTGAAATTTGACTCAAAAAGTCAAGCACAATATGAAAATCATTAAGACCATAAACTTAGTGACGGGGGATTCAGTTCAGGCAACCACGATGCATCATTTGATTACTCTAAAACTAACCCAACAGATAAGATTCAATTACAAGCACTAACTACCATTTATACGATGGATTCTCCCGAATACCCTAAGAACACTATGATTTAATGCGATTCAGGACAAGGTAATCAAGATAAAGTATATTAAAATGATAATAGACACTAATCAAGCCATACCTAACCACGAAATCACACCAGTAATCACTAGAGAGGCAAATCGCAACGAAGGGATGCGTTTTGAGTTGAGAGAGAAAAGGGATGTTTGACTGAATTTTTGATACCTTTGACCAAGTCAAAACGCAAGGGGGGTTTTATACCTAGGTTAAACTTTCTTCTATTGGCAGAATTGGCCCCTCCTTTTCTTATTTCTTTTCTTTTAAGGTTTAATAGCTACTAAGGGATTGATGAAATTACATAAGAGGCACAATTGGTCCTTTATATTTTATAAGCCTAGGATTCAATTAGCAAATAGCACATAAGACCCTATACTTGCATATAACTGACACATTTGGCCCTTGTTGAGTTAACTCAAGTTTAACTCCCCCTTAAACCATAACCCCTTTAGTTATCAAACCTATCTCAATGATGTATAGAATGTGTTAAACATGCCCGTTAGATGCCATAAATTTGAACAATACTCTCCCCCTCAATCAATGACCCATTTTCTATTTAAAGAGTTGTAGTCGTTGATTGAGTGTCAAATTTTATGAAATTCAAGTCCGATTTATTTTCAACAATAAGATTAAACCAACATGTGACACCCAAATAATTTTTTGAAGAATCATAGACGAAAACTTATAAGAATAAAAGAAGACTTCTCTTCTTTATCAAGAAATAATGCACTGAAGCGTACATTAGATCGAGAATGCACGGATATAAAGTAATCCATGCCCGGGAGAACTTAATCACCCGTTGTTAGGAGCAACCGTCTTTTTGGCGACGATCATCCCTCATATTGAAAACCGGGTTGCAGTCTGAAGTAACTGCAAGCCATTTAGACATGTTTTGAATTTGAAAAACTTCTGTTCGAACTTTATTTACAGCACCGTGTCATTATTGAATGACATTTCTAATGCCGTAAATATTATCGATGCCAGAAGACATGTCATGAAAAACATATTTTTGGTATTTTCTATTTTCTGATTTTTATGGATTTTTGTTGGTTTTATATTTTTGTATTTTCTTTCTGAGTTAGAGTATGCACATATTTACATAGGATACTTAAAGCAGATCCGTTACTCATCCTGATCATCCTGAAGACGTTTGAGTGTCTCTGGCTTCATAATCTTCATGCCAAGCCGCGGGAGAATGAATTCGAATCTTTCTCTAGGCAGTGCCTTAGTGAATATATCAGCCAGTTGATACTCTGTCCTCACGAAATACAACTCAACAACTCCCTTCTCCACTTGTTCTCTGATGAAATGATGTCGGATGTCGATGTGTTTAGACCTGGAGTGCTGGACGTTGTTGCAGCATAGAGCTATTATAACACCCTGTGTTTTCAAGTCTTTGACGACGTCAATAAATGTACTATTTATTGTTAGTATTGTACGTGTTTGCTTTAAAGTGTAAACGTTAAGTTAAATCGCGTACGCCAAAAATTAGCGTTCAATGTAAACGGGCACCAAACAATTAAATGTTTACATCGTTTTCTTTTGATTGTCCAACTGACTTTAATCTATCCCTAAGGAACTGAGCACTTCCTGACGTACTTCTTCGTGTGTCTTGACAACCTGCATGGTCCGCATCTGCATAGGCCGTTAGTGCCATAGCGGTGTCTTTCCAGATACCAAAAGTTCACCAATTTAGTGGTTCATCTGGAGAGTAACCTCAAAAGACCGTTTAAGTACTTCAAGGTGCTTTTGGTAGGCGATGTCTGATACCTGCACACATGCATACAAGAATACAAGGGCTAGGTCTACATTTGGCAGTGAGGTACTATAGGGTGGCTAAACATACTACCGAAATCAAGTCTGGTCAACTGGAGTCACTATTAGGGCTGTATCCATCATCAGTTTATTTCGATTTTCCCCAATCCCACAATATGTTGGGTTTTGTGTCTGTATCAACAGGATCACACGAATCTATCCCAAATTTCATTAATATTTCTAGAGCGAATTTTGATTGATTAATAAAAATGCCTCTAGGATTTTGAGAAACTTGTAAACCTAGGAAAAAAGACATTTGTCCCATCATTGACATTTTGAAATTTAGAATCATATCATTGTAAATATGTCGACGTTTAGGGTTCGGTCGAGGCAATATGTTTTCATCTAAATTATTTAGAACAAAAGAAAAGTATTTGTTTGCCTGTTTTCTGTCGTGATAGTGTCGGATCAAAGTGCATCCTTTAGAATATTTGTTGTCAGAGAAATTTGTGACAGGTGTCATACCACGGCCGAGGAGCTTGCTTTTAAAACCATACAAAAGCTTCTTTCTGACGATTTACATGTGTAGATTAGTCCTGGATCAACGAACACCTCTAGTTGACAAACTATACTTCTTCCTTCAATTCGCCATTAAGAAATGGCTGTCTTGACATTCCATTTGATAGTTATGGTCATGTTATTACTAGATGCATTGGCCGATGAAGGATTCTTATAGCCTCGATGCGTGCAACCGGTGCAAAGGATTCCTCAAAATCAATGCCTTCCTCTTGTTGATATCCCTTGGCCACCAACCGTGCCTTATTTTTCAGAACATCACCGTACTCATCAAGCTTAACTTTGTAAATCCACTTGAGAACAAATATCATGACACGGTCTGGTTGAGGCACTGATTCCCATACTTAAAGTCGATCAAATTCGTGAATATCATCTTACATGGCTTAAAACCAGCAATTTTTAGTTATTGCAGATTTGAAGTTCTTTGGTTCGAATTTTGACAGTACAGAGTTATACAAGCACCACAAGGCATCGATTGTAAGTTGTTTTCAGGTGGATACCGGTCGAGATGGGTTACCAATGACGTTATCAAGTGGGTGATCCTTGCTCCATTTTCCGAGATGATGAAGTGTTTGAGTGACATAGGTTGATTCTGCTAAACTAACATCCCCTGATGATGATGCTTCAGAAGTAGGTTCCGGAGCAAATATGTTTATAAAGGGATCGTTGTCAACAGGAGTAAACGGATTTTCTTCCACGAGAGTAGATTCAGCTGCAACGCCTTGATGTATACTTAGAGATTGTAATGCTGAAGATGACGGTGAATGACTTAGAGAAGGCGCATCTTGATCAATGGTAGTAGATGAAGGGTTTTGGTACCGGCTGAATTGTCTGGAATTAAACTGCTGGAGCGGTGAAACTGTACTTTCAATCACGTGGAATGTTCTAGGGTATTCAGTCGAACATTGGTTGGAATAAAAAATCTCCAGTTCTTGTATTTGTGGGATGGTACATATGGTGCTGCAGGAACGGATTTGGTACGAGCCTGGAAACTTATCTGTAAGGCGTCAGAAAAGTATGGAGCGGGTCCTATACTGAGTTGCAAAGGAGCCATTTTGCTTCCTATCAGCTCACGACTGAACGGACATTAGTTTTCCATAATTCGTCGGGTTCTTTTGTTGTAGATTTTATAAACCCCTTTCCTGCTAGGTGCATAACCAACGTATATTCCAATATTAGCTGTTGGTTTGTAATTTTCTAAGTTTTTTCGATGTATTAGTTGGTAACAAAGAACACCAAAGACAGGAAACAGGTAAGATCATCGTTTCTTATCATGCACCAGCTCAATAGGAGGTATTGTTATGAGAGTGTGTATGAGGGGTTCGGTTTTGGGTGTAACAAGCAGTAGCCACAGCTTCTTCCCATAAAAACATCGGAGCCTTGAAAAATATCAGCATTGTCCTAGCGGCCTCTACAAGAGTACGGTTCCATCTTTTGACAACACCGTTCTGCTGTGGAGTCCTTGGAACTGTCTTTTGGTGAAAAATACCGACACGTTCATAATATGCAGTCAAATCTTTATTGACAAATTATGTGCCATTATCGGTACGGATGTATAGTTATAGTTTGTTGAGACGCATTGTATTTGACTTCAGAATTTGTGACGACCTCTGGGGTTTCATCTTTCGATCTCAAAAACTTAACCCAAGTAAATTAAGAATAATCATTAACGATGACTAAGATGTATTTCTTCCCATTAATTATTTTCACTCGCATCGGTCCCATTAAATCCATATGGAAGGGTATATTAAGAAACTTCCAAGTTGGTGCTTCGTTTCTGTTTTGGTTTTGTGGGTATGCTTTTGCTCTTTCCTAAGGTTTGACATGAAGAGCAAAGTTGATCTTTCTCAAACTTCAATCTAGGTAAACTCTGACTAAGTTCTTTCTTGAAGGTTATTAATGGTACTGAAGTTCAAGTAGGTTTAAACGACGATGCCTTAACTGATTTATTTTCGAGGCCTTAGACAACAGAATATTGGGTGAGGACTTCATATGTCTTCAACGAGATAGTGTACAATTAGAACCGCGAGGAACCTTTAAGTAATCAACACCATCCGTATCTCGAAATAACATGAATGTTTACCTGGAATGCAACTTCAAATCAGAGTCGCAAAACTTGTTCGACAGAGATCATATTGGTCCTATAGTCCTTCCACATACTATAACCTAGTGATACACGGTCACCAATACATAATCTCCATAACCCATTAATAGCACCAAAGTGTCTTTCCCGAATCTAACTATCACGATGAACTTATTCACGAAATTCCTAAGCGTGAGCGATCCCCGTCATTACGTTTTGAACAACTGAGTCAAATACCAAGGACGATCTATATGACTGATTTGAAAACAGGACAAAAATGGAGAGTTTGGAAAGTTGGAATCCCCAATTTTGGTTGGGTCCTTGTTGGTTAGTTAAGTAAGGGCCTTGATTTTCTCGTTTTTGCTTAGCTTGTGATTACTTTGGGTTTAGTGAGCCTAGTTAAGGGCACTGTTCTCCTAAAGTGAAATATTCTAACCCTGTGAGTTCATTGATGCCAACACTGGTAAGCACTTTTGCCTGTGGGTTTCCTTATTGCATAACTTGCTTGGGTTTCCAAACTTGCTTAACTTTGCGCACACATTATGAATTTTTATGAATAGGAGGCGGGATGCCTTTAAAGATTGAAAATAATCAACTACAACACATCATGATTTGCAGAGAAATTAAACCATTTGGTTACATTGTTTGGCAAACCTAATCAAATTCAAATAATTACTGTACGCTTAGAGCTACTTACTAGAATCAAACACGATTCGTGGTTCTTAAGTTAGACTTAATTTATCCTAGGGTGTTTCTTCTACTTTCTTTTGTTGACACCTTAGAATACTGGCGGATCCTATTTTCTTGGTTTGCTCTTAGGCTATGATCCGCTAGCATTGGATTCTGCACAGTTTACTCCTGTAGAGAAGGCACATGGACATTAGTCTTCTGAGTGTTCAGTTGACTTCTACATGTTTGTTGGTGTGTTTACTATTTGGATGTGTTCACATTGTTCTTCAAAGTAATTGATTTTTCCTATTAAAGGGGGGTAGCATGCTTTTTATTCTGTTGGTTAAAAGTCTTTTCGGACATAGTGCCATCGCATATTATAAGAGTTCCTGGAGAGTGTTTTGGTGTTAAAGCAAGCAGAAGCAAGAGAGATCTATCTTATGGTCTTTCAACTTAGCTTCATCTACTATCTCGCAAAGGGTTTCTACACTTTCCTTAAGATGTTTGAGATAATGTAGATGAACTTCCCTGTTGTTCCTATTGTGAGGGGTAATTGGTTCAACATCTATAACATACCTACCTAGTGCAAGAACTCTTGGTTTTACAGACTACATAGTGTTTGCATTTTAGATTTTTCTGTTTTGGGCTTAAGATTCTTCATTTTCTGTGTAGCACAAGGCCGTTGTCTGTTCTATATGCTTAGCACGCGTGATCTTAATAGAATCGTACAATTCCTTGTAATATTGTTTAACTTTTTCATTCTCTGCCCTAAAAAGCTGATTTTGTTCTTGAAGACCGGTGACTTATTCAGTTAATTGAGTGATCTGAAAATCTAAGGTCCTAAAATCAAGAGTACGGTCTGCTTCACTATGGGTCTCTTTCAATTAAGAGATTTGCGTTCTCAATTTTTTGATGGCGTTGTCCTTTCCTTGAATGGAAGCTTTCATTTTTTCCGATTCTAAAGACTGGGTCAAAATCAAGAGTATCTTTCGAGCGGGTGGAGATGGGGTTGTTTCAAAAACTTCTTTATGGTTTTGATCTTTAACTGTAAAATTTAAGTGATTAAACTCAGATTGGAAAAAGTTTTACTAATTCAGTCGATCATCTTTTTGACCTTATCTCGTAATTTGAAAGCTATGCTGAAGTTCCAGACAACGTGTTTTGAACATTGGTTGTGGGCTTTCATGCATTTCAGTAAATCTAGATACAATAAGCTCAGAATTCATTGCAATATAAAACCTTCTTTGGGACAAAGCAATTAGCAATTTTAAATTATTTCATTTACAATAAGAAGATTTTTCCGTCAATTTCATCATGCTTCCTATTTACACATTTTGGTCACCTCAGCTTCAACTCTCAAATATGTCTTTCATTTCTTTATTTCTTTAATAGAGCCTTTTGAATGCCCTCAAAATTTTCTTTAAGTGTTTTAAAAAATGGAATGACCTCGGTGAGATAACATTTCCTTGGTTTGTTCAAAACCCCTTTCCCCTTCAGTGAGCCCAGTTGGTGTAATTCTCTTTTTACAGGTTTTTTCAAATTCCAAAAAGAGTTGTATGAGTGTAAAAATATTAATGTTCACTTGACTCTTTGTTGGAAGCACCCTAGGGACAAGCGTTGTAGGTGTATACACCGTCAACGCTTTGATTGGTCTTGAGGCGGTGGTCTGCTCTTTAAGAGCTTCTTTTTTCATCTTGATGAGATCGTGAGACCAAAATATTTGCTCAGGGGTCAATTGCTTCTGTGGTGTGAAGGTCGCTAAATAATTATCTTTCGAGTAATCAGGTGGTTGCACATCTTATCCTTTGAGTCACACACTCTAGGATCTTCATTTTGTTTCATTCATTTTCCTCCTAGTGATTTCAGCTATCTATAGGGTATCCTTTCCTATGTTACTTAGTGTCTTGTGTTGTGCACTAAAGCCATGACATATTGTTTTTGAAATTTCATAACCATTTGGACAAAGCTTGCTTGTGATACCCGATGACTACACAAAATCAATAATAAACATTTTAAATAACTTTATAAAACATTTCTGAAATACTAGTCATGTAAATACTCATTTTCGTGGGAAAAATTATTTTGAACGCAACGGTGAAATTTTCATGTTTTGAATCAACCGTTAACTAGCCTAAACGAGTCCCGAACCATTAATTAACAAAAATTACACTTTAAGTCCCTGTGGAAATATTTACAACTTTTACCCTAAACTATACTACACTTGCTACATTTTTTTCATACTTTTGGGTATATAAACAAAAGTGTTAGGGTTTCATCTCATTTTAACTAGCCTCCACACATACTTTTCCTCTCTCCCTTTTTTCGGCGACCACCACCAGCGAGATTTCGGTCATCTCCAGCCACCGCCGTCGTCGGCCTCCTCCTCCAGCAACCGACGCACGCCACACCTCACCACCGATCCACCAACATCATCGCCTCCTCCTCACCATGCCACCCTTATCACCACCATTATCCACACCACCACCCATATCTCATCGGCCACCACTACCGTCGTTGCCATCATCACCCCCTCCACCTCACAACCGCAACCACCGAGCACCACGGCCATCACAGTCGACCCACCTTCACCGACATCATCACCACGTGACCACCACGGCCGCCATCATCTCCACGACACCACCACTACTACCCTCTCTACGCCGCCTCCACCAGCCGCCCATCACCTCCCTATCGTCATAGCCACTCCGAAACCACCACCACCTTCGCCCCTCTTTTTTTTAGTTTGGATTGGTTACCTTTTTTAATACAAAGACTAAATAAATTATGGTTTTGTTTGTTTTAGCTTATTCTTTTTTTCTTGTTTTGATCTTTTGATACGGGTTGGTTTAATAGTGATATAAGGGTGTGAGTTTCGTTTAGTTTGTACAACCCATAAGGGTGCGTTTGTTTCTGCGTTTTACGACCCCAGAGGGGTGTTTGGATTTGTATTTTACAGCAGTAAGGGGGTGTTTGGATATGGGTTTAACAACCACATAGGGGGGCGTTTGGTTCTGCGTTTAACAGTAGTAAGGGAGTGTTTGGTTCAGCAGTAAGGGTGCGTTTGGTACAGCCGGTTAGGGTGTGTTTGGTTTTACTTGTTTTTGGTTAATTGTTTAAGTTCGTTTAGATATATATTGAGGTATTTGCAACACGGATTGATTAAAAGGGGAAGACATTGAATTTTATAAAAGTGGGAAACGTCTTATAAATGAATAGGTCATGTCGAAATTTCTAAAAATTTCTATACTTGTTATTTTTCATTAAAATTTCTATTATTTTAAAAAACCGATAAAAGAACGAGATATAGTATTAAGATTATTAATTTGTAATGATACACGAAACCGGTAAATAAACGAAAACTATACTTTTACAAACAAGACAACTAGTTTAGTTAAAACGCGTAACGAAATACTAAATTATAAAATATTATTTTATAATTCCCGACTAATAGACAAAATAATAACTTTTGTAAAAACTTTGAAAACGTTATTTATCTCATTCGTAACTTTAAAACGTGTGTTTACTTTTATGCAAGAACTCTTTATTAATTTACTTGGTGATTTCCAAACACGTGTCGTATTATATTGTTACAATTATTTTCTCACGTTTTTTATGAAATACTTGCGAAATATTATATACTTTAAATATTTATCCTTCTCGTCTTCCTTTTCTTATATATAATACTCGCCACGTATTAGATATTTTTCTTGTCTTTCATAGGTAATATATACGAAATATATTACATACTTTGTTTTTAACTTTCGGTTTATTTTATTTAACCAACCACCAAACTCTTACAACTTGTAATCCAAATCATTTATCAACGCGTCGCGTTGATGTACTCATCCATCGGAAAACCCAAATTCATCATCCTAAACTAGTGGTTCATAGCCGTTAAGATAAACTGCATCTTCTGGTCGAGCCGTTCCGGTTTTCGTTGTGTTTTGCCTAATATTTGCTTTTCTGCCAATTGTTCTGCAACATCGAGGTGAGTTCATAGCCCTATGTTTTACTTGTTTTATATTTACCTTATAACTTTTGGGGTGAGAACATGCTCGTTTACAAACTTGTTTACTCTAATGATTTCAAACTTTTATAAATGTTCGTTTGCAAACTCGATTACATGATTGATATCACACTTTGTTTTACTTATGGATGCAATTACTTAAAGCCTTTCTTTTGGAAATACGTTGGTTACTTTTACCTTGGACACAAGTACTTTACGTGAGAATTTCCTTGTTTACGTGTTGCCTAAGTAGTATTGAAACTTGTATGCCCGAGTTATCATGAACCGTTAGTTACTTATGATAAGTTGGATTGGTAAGTGAGCGCGAATGTTGTAAATAGATCTATTGGGACTAATCATCCCCGTTCGTGTTTGGTAATTCTTACTGGTCGGGTACTTGAAGGACTGTACAGGCTAACGGACGTATACCATGTCGAGTGATACGGTAAAGCGCCATGTTGGCACCCATCAGGACAAGTTTTTTAAGCATTATGCATGCTTCCATTACATTTAGCCTCGGTGTCATGAGCTTAGTGCAACGTAAATGCCTTTTATGTGAAGTTGTAACTGTTATAACTGTCACATGCGTTTTATAACTTGTGGTCCACATTACTTTTGTTGAACGTTTCTGATTACTAAATGCTTTTTATAATACTGTAAGTGAAGTAGTATTCACTAAACCTTTTTTATCCTCATGAATGTTTTACTTAAACCTATGAATTCACCAACTTTATGTTGACCCTTTTTAGCATATTTTTCTCAGGTGTTTAGCTTTGGACTTCTTTGACGTGCTATGTGGAGTCTACGTGTAATATGATACCATTTACCAAGACTTTATTCCTCTCTCATACTCGTTGTCTTTTGAAAACCAAATTATGCTTCCGCTACATTTTACTTACGCTTCCGCAAATGTTTACTTTCCTTTGAATCTTATAAAACTTATCTATTTTTAAACAATGCAACGAGTTATGATTTTGAAAACGTCCATTAGTGGTCGTTCTCTCGTGCTTTGTGTGATGTATATTATAACGTCACACCTTCGGACATGTATTCCATCCAGGCCCCATTTGAGGGTGTGACAGATTGGTATCAAAGCCAAGGTTATAGAGAACCAGGTAGAATATCTAGGCCTGGTCTATAACTAGTATGTGATCCTCACGTGCTTTTATGTGTGCCTTATACGTGTTTTTGCTATGGCGTATACCTGAGAATCATTTTTCCTTGAGCATGCTATGATATGGGTTTACCTCTGCCCTGCGTTTATCGTTCCATGCGTTTATGTTGCGTTGCGTTTATTTTTGCCCTTGAGCTCTATTTTGCTATGAGCTTACGCTTATCTTTTCTTTGCGGTCATCTTTTCTCTGCGGTTAAGTTTGCCTTACGTATATTTCCCCGATTTCATATATGGAAGTTGTCTACATATATATCTAAACTTTTCTAAGACATTGTGAGCGATGCAATGGTCTCGAACTTATTTTTCATAACCTTATACAATGTCGTTTTACATGAAACCCGCTACAGTTTTGGTTTACATGGAATTATGTGTGAATCTAAGTATTACAAGTCTTGTATGGGCGGGAATTGTAATAGGAGGATTGATATGATAATTGCTATGTTAACTTGTTCATAAATACCTTTATCTTATTTACTATAACCGTGTACTCTTCAACTAATTTAAACTCTAGGTCATTCTCCCCTGATTGTTTTACTCCCCATCTCCGAAGACGAGTTTTAAACACTCGTTCCATACTCATTAGAGCACCGGCATCGTCACTTCATCCACCACCTTGAAGATTTTGTGAGTACGCGTATTGCATCAGAAATTATTAAGTTGGCTGATATATAATCTCTTTATTTGAAAGGATTGAGACGTCTCTTCATTTAAATAAATAAATTGTAAATCACCGAACCATAAGTTTATCAATTCATTATTTACATAAATTGGGACGCTTCTTTATGCAAATAATAAATTATAAATGAGTGGGCTTAATGGTATCAAATATGACACGAGTATGAACTCAAGCCTGATAATCACCGGAAGCCGTTAAAAAGATCTAGAAACACAATTGTGTCTCACCACTCAGCATAATCTTTAGGCCTCACTTGAACTACCTTATCTCATTCTTAAGTTATTACTTTTTCCGTTACAAATCCTTACGATCATGAACCGTTTGTGGAGCTAACCGACTTGTGCACTCTTGAGCTAATGAATTTGATTCATCCTGGAACTAACGACCGCGTGTAATATTCCACCGCCTATCGCATAAGCTCTCTCGCGAGCTCCTCCCATTCGTTGAACTTTATTCTGGGGATGTTATTTCTAGAAATGTCCTCACTCTCCGCATTCCATCACCGTTTGTTATAGTTATTGTTGCTATGTATTTATATACTTTTGATTCGCGACTTCATATGTTTGTGCTATGATTTTTAAATTATTAAAATGAATAATTATTTTAATAAAGATTTTTGATGATTTCGGATATATAAATTGTTCTTGTTGAGAGGTTGTGAGATTTGTGAGTTGCAACAAAGATGGCGATGAGGTTAGGCTAGAATTATAGTGGATTTGGTTGATTTATAAAAATATAGTTGTTGGTCCAAGTTTTAAATAGGGGTAAACGGACGTTTAAAAATGTTTTGAAAGGTTTATTAGGTGCCGTAAGTCTTTGAAAATATTCGTGGAGCTTCTTAATATTAAAACGATGGTTTAGGAATTTTCTAAAAATGATAAGTCATTACCGTTGGTTGTTTCTAAATATAGCAAGTTTTTATATATATTTAGCGAGCTAAGGATTTTGGTTAGACGCTAGTATTTTACTGGTTCGTTTTTGGGAATATGAAAACGATTAAATTAGGGGATGCTATTAACGTCCTGAAACTAAAAACTTTCCTAAAATGGAAACTTTCTATAAATAGTAACTTTTCATAAGAACGTCGTAACATCTTCATAAACTTAATTAGTTCGTAAAAATGCATTCTATTGACTAAACTAAAGCAAAAACATATATGGTTGTCTGTTTCGTTACTAAACGTTGGGTGCAACGTTTCGTTATTATTATTATTTCTTGTTATTCGGCGCGTCTATTATTAAGTCACAGTTAGAGCCGTTAGGTTATACCTTATTCGCATCGTTTGCTTACGGTGAGTTGAGTTACGATACAACCTCGTGCTTCCTAAGTAAGCTGAATACTTACATTCATTAGCCTCGTCCGATATTAATCGTTGAACCTTACAGATATCAGAAACTGACTCTGCCCTTAAACATTTAAACCCTTATGCAGACATACCTACGCGTCTACACTTTCCCCCTTTGATATTTTCACTATTAAGGGACTTTCTTTATAACGCGTTTATATCAATCATAAAACTTGTAATGATATTTTTCTGAAATACTTATTCTGATGGATTAAATGTCCTAGTCAAATGTAGCCAAAATTTAGGTATACTAAGAAGTGTCGAAACATCGAATTTTGCTGAGTAAAGTTATCAACGTCGTGTCTAAAGCTGGTTATTAAATATTAAATCTTTACTTCGTCACACAATCGGTTAACTCAAATCGAATCCCGGGACGGGATTCTTTTAAGGGGTGGGAACTTAAACTTAGGGGTGTAATAATCCTGACCCGACCCGTACCCGAACCCGAATAAGGCCTAATCGGACGGGTACTCGGGTCCAAAATCTAACTCTGGTCAATCGGGTCAACCCGTTTAACCCGAATACGAAATAAGGTCGGGTATCGGGTTCAAAATGTTTTGTCAATTCGGGTTCGGGTCAATCCGACTAACCCGAATTAGTGTTTTTTTTAGTATTTTTATAAGTTTACATATAAATTTTGCCATGATGTACGTCTTTCAGTGTTAAAGAGGTTGCTCTTCTCCATGATGTATTATCTTTCGATCTAGCAAAAGCATGGCTAAAAGGTCAATCAAACTCGTTTTGGTATAATCCAACTTGGCAACTTAATTGAAGTGTTTGACAGCACTAAAAGTTACATAAGGTAGATTAATGCTGTGAAAATTAAGTATGTAAAACGATTGCATGCGAATTTTCATAAGCTGTTATTATATCAAATATCAATTTCATTTCTCACATGCATAAAAATGGATTTATTATATGCCTATATGGTTAGAAGTTAGGAAACTTAAAAATTCTATTGTAAATCTGTAACAAACAAATGCAACCAATAAATTATGGGATTTATACAATGTGACTTTTAGTTGTTTGAGATTCTAACGCATTAATTTTTAAGAAATAGATATATATAAATGAACAAACCCTGAACCCGACATACCGCGACCCGTATATGGACCCGACCCGTTTGACCCGAACCCGACTAACCCGAGTTGAAATAGGGTCGGGTTCGGGTATGTTATTTTTAGCCTAAACCCGAATTCGACCCGACCCGTTTGACCCGAACCCGACCAACCCGACCCGATTAACACCCCTAACTGTTAAAAACCGCAATTTTCAGACTTCAATTACTATTTTACCCTTTGACTTTTTGGTTCCGACTTGACTTTTTGACTTTTTGACCTTCTACTGTCACATAACAAAAATTACCGCGTAACCGGTAATTTTTTGAAACATATTTAAATAATAAATCATATTTATTATTATATATCTCTTATTTACAAATTTATTTTTCAAACTTATTTGAAGCGAAAATGAGAAGACATCGCGCAAATTGAGAAACCGCACACAACACGTACCGACGCGAAAATAATTAAATTATATTTAATTATCATAATTTATTTAATAAATATATTTAATGAATTATTTTACATTTTCTTCAAAAACGTTTGTTAAAAACGCGAATATTCGAGTCAAAGTTTTATTTTTACGGAAAAAGCTTGCCCGTGATACCAGATGACTACACTAAATCAATAATAAACATTTTAAATAACTTTATAGAACATTTCCGAAATACTAGTCATGTAAATACTCATTTTCGTGGAAAAAATTATTTTGAACGCAACGGTGAAATTTTCGTGTTTTGAATCAACCGTTAACTAGCCTAAACGAGTCTCGAACCATTAATTAAAAAAAATTACACTTTAAGTTCCTGTGGGAATATTTACAACTTTTACCCTAAACTATACTACACTTGCTACATTTTTTTCATACTTTTAGGTATATAAATAAAAGTGTTAGGGTTTCATCTCATTTTAACTAGCCTCCACACATACTTTTCCTCTCTCCTTTTTTTCGGAGACCACCACCGGCGAGATTCTGGCCATCTCCGGCCACCGTCGTCGTCGGCCTCCCCCTCTAGCAGCCGATGCACGCCACACCTCACCACCGATCCACCAACATCATCGCCTCCTCCTCATCACGCCACCCTTATCACCACCTTTATCCACACCACCACATCCATCTCATCGGCCACCACTACCGCCGCTGCCATCATCACCCCCTCCACCTCATAACCGCAACCACCAAGCACCACGGCCATCATAGCCGACCCACCTTCACCAACATCATCACCACGTGACCACCACGGTTGCCATCATCTCCACGACACCATCACCACCTACGGCAGCCTCCAACAGCCGACACCCACAAATCTTCGTCTGCCACCACCAATACCCTCTCCACGCCGCCGCCACCAGCCGCACCATCACCTCCCCATCGTCACAGCCACTCCGAAACCACCACCACCTTCGCCCCTCTTTTTTTAAGTTTGGATTGGTTACCTTTTTTTATATAAAGACTAAATAAATTATGGTATTGTTTGTTTTAGCTTATTCTTTTTTTTCTTGTTTTGATTTTTTGATACGGGTTGGTTTAACAGCAATATAAGGGTGTTTGTTTCGTTTGGTTTGTACAGCCCGTAAGGGTGCGTTTGTTTATGCGTTTTACGGCCCCAAAGGGGTGTTTGGATTTGTGTTTTACAGCAGTAAGGGGGTGTTTGGATCTGGGTTTAACAGCCACATAGGGGGCGTTTGGTTCTGCGTTTAATAGCAGTAAATGAGTGTTTGGTTCAGCAGTAAGGTGCGTTTGGTACAGCCGGTTAGGGTGCGTTTGGTTATACTTGTTTTTGGTTAATTGTTTAAGTTCGTTTAGATGTATATTAAGGTATTTGCAACACTGATTGATTAAAAGGGGAAGACATTGAGTTTTATAAAAGTGGGAAACGTCTTATAAACGAATAGGTCATGTAGAAATTTCTAAAAATATTTGTACTTGTTATTTTTCACAAAAATGTCTATTATTTTAGAAAACCGATAAAAGAACGAGATATAGTATTAAGATTATTAATTTGTAATGATACAATAAACCGGTAAATAAACAAAAACTATACTTTATAAATAAGACAACTAGTTTAGTTAAAACGCGTAATGAAATACTAAATTATAAAATATTATTTTATAATTCCTGACTAATAGACAAATAATAACTTTTGTTAAAACTTTGAAAACGTTATCTATCTAATTCGTAACTTTAAAACGTGTGTTTACTTTTATGCAAGAACTCTTTATTAATTTACTTGGTGATTTCCAAACACGTGTTGTATTATATTGTTACAATTATTTTCTCACGTTTCTTATGAAATACTTGCGAAATATTATATACTTTGAATATTTATCCTTCTCGTTTTCCTTTTTCTTATATATAATACTCGCCACTTATTATATATTTTTTTTGTCTTTCATAGGTAATATATACGGAATATATTACATACTTTGTTTTTACCTTTCGGTTTATTTTATTTAACCAACCACTAAACTCTTACAACTTGTAATCCAAATCCTTTATCAACGCGTCGCGTTGATGTACTCATCCATCGGAAAACCCAAATTCATCATCCTAAACTAGTGGGTCATAGCCGTTAAGATAAACTGCATCTTCTGGTCGAGCCGTTCCGGTTTCCGTTGTGTTTTGCCTAATATTTGCTTTTCTGCCAATTGTTCTGCAACGTCGAGGTGAGTTTACAACCCCATGTTTTACTTGTTTTATATTTACCTTATAACTTTTGGGGTGAGAACATGCTCGTTTACAAATTTGTTTACTCTAATAATTTCAAACTTTTATAAATGTCCGTTTGCAAACTCGGTTACATGATTGATATCACACTTTGTTTTACTTATGGATGCGATTACTTAAAGCCTTTCTTTTGGAAAGACGTTGGTTACTTTTACCTTGGACACAAGTATTTTACGTGAGAATTTCCCTGTTTACGTGTTGCCTAAGTAGTATTGAAACTTGTATGCCCGAGTTATCATGAACCGGTAGTTACTTATGATCAGTTGGATTGGTAAGTGAGCGCGAGTATTGTAAATAGATCTATTGGGACTAATCATCCCCGTTCGGGTTTGGTAATTCTTACTGGTCGGGTACTTGACGGACTGTACAAGCCAACGGACGTATACCATGTCGAGTGATACGATGAAGCGCCATGTTGGCACCCGTCAGGGCAAGTTTATTAAGCATTATGCATGCTTCCATTATATTTAGCCTCGGTTTCATGAGCTTAGTGCAACGTAAATGCCTTTTATGTGAAGTTGTATCTGTTATAACTGTCACGTGCGTTTATAACTTGTGGACCACATTACTTTTGTTGAATGTTTCTGATTACTCAATGATTTTTATAATACTATGAGTGAAGTAGTATTCACTAAACGTTTTTTATCCTTATAAATGTTTTACTTAAACCTATGAATTCACCAACTTTATGTTGACCGTTTTTAGCATGTTTTTCTCAGGTGTATAACTTTGGACTTCTTTAACGTGCTATGTGAAGTCTACGTGCAATATGATACCCTTTACCAAGACTTTATTCCTCTCTCATACTCGTTGTCTTTTGAAAACCAAATTATGCTTCCGTTACATTTTACTTATGCTTCCGCAAATGTTTACTTTCCTTTGAATCTTGTAAAACTTATCTATTTTTAAACAATGCAACGAGTTATGATTTTCAAAACGTCCATTAGTGGTCGTTCTCTCGTGCTTTGTGTGATGTATATTATGACGTCACGCCCTCAGACACGTATTCCGTCCAGGCCCCGTATGGGGGTGTGACACCTTCAAGCTTTTACTGACGTGCTATGGAAAGGTAATCTTGATACTTCTCTTGAAGCTTTCTCAGATGCTGACTGGGCTGGCGATTCAGATGATCGACGGTCCACGAGGGGATTTGCTATATATCTTTGTTCAAACATTATATCTTGGACCGCGTGTAAACAACGTACGGTTTCACGTTCCTCTACAGAATCTAAATACAAAGCTCTTGCTGACACTGTTGCTGAGCTCACATGGCTTCAAGCACTTCTTCATGAGCTTGGTATCCGTTCATCTTCAACTCCTATACTATGGTGTGACAATCTTAGTACAACATACTTTTTAGCTAACCTTATCTTTCATGCACGTACAAAACACGTGGAAATAGACTATCACTTTGTTCGGGAAAAGGTTGCTTAAGGAGATCTTCGAGTTCAACATATATCTACACATGATCAAATTGCATATATCTTTACAAAGCCATTACCAACTCCTGGATTCCTCTTTCTAAGATCCAAGCTGCAGGTTGGTGTCCGTCCTTAGCTTGCGGGGGCGTGTTAGACCAAACTAGATTTGATGGGCCGGTCCAATTGTATAGATGGGGTGTACCCATTAGGTTATGTGCTAGTTGCTTAGTCCCTAAGCCATGACATTAATATATATATACATATACAATCGAATGTACAAATTACAGTTACAATTACAATAATACATACCCTTTGAAGTTTTATACTGATTATGAGTTAACTTGATGATAAAAATAACACTAAAAAAGTAGAATAAAGGCGCATCACTAAACCAGTGTTCACAAAGGCTTGTCCCTTTTCTTTTCTCGATTTTTCCTTCTTATTTGCTACCAATTATAACCAGTTTTTATGCTTATGATGCAAAAGAAAATATTGTACATAAATTCTTTTAAGAAAAGAAAACGTCCGTATAACTGGTAGCAAGATTAGGGTTCTTGCTTCATCTATCAAAAGTGTTTGATTAATTGGTTTTGTCAAATGAATCACTATGGGTATGGGTTTTATAAACCCATGGGTATGGGTTTTATAAACCCACCACCCTTAATGGGTTTAGATTATGTCTAGTCATACCCACTTTTATAATTCAAACCAACTGTCTAAACATTTAGATTGGAATGAAACCCAATCCTTTATTCTCAAACCCATAAACCAAACGCCCCATAACATACCTGACTTCACGTGCGTCCTTATCAGTAATAGAGCACGTCGAATCACCGTCACTATCTCTAAAAAACCACAATTAACAATAGTATATTTAGATAAAGCAAAGATAAGATATTTGAGGTTTTATTATTGAGTTACGAGACAAACTAACTGTTAATAAACTACGGTTAACAAGTTTTTATTATGATTGTTTATTTGCTAAATAATGAAAAACATATTTTCATAGAAACGAATCACATTCCATTTAGGCTATGTTTAGCAACAAGCATTTGGAAGTGTTTAGGAGCGGCAAGCGACTAGTGATAAGCAGTTTAAATGAAAAGCTTGTTTGACAACATCTTAACTAGCGTTTGAATATTGTCTAACTGCTCCAATCTCAAATGTTTCCTCAAGAAGCATTTCGGAATTGCTCCTAGCAGTTTGTTTGCAAAATTACATATATAGCCTCAAAAATATTATAGTATTATAACATTGATGGCTTTTAATAAAAATGTATGTTTTTTTTTGTAATTTTATACATTTTAATAACAGGTTACAGCTACATTATCAAACAAATTTTTTAACAAACAGCTACTACTGTTAACTGCTCGTGATAGCTGCTACTTCTACGTTCGCTAATTTGCAGGCCAAAAGAAGCGAAATAAAGAGATGGTTTGTTATAAGAAATCACGTTTCATTTCTCGAACAAAAGAAAAGATGATTCACTAGAGTTATGAAAAATTTATCTGAGTTAAAATCAAAACTGGGGATGTAGCTCAAATGGTAGAGCGCTCGCTTTGCATGCGAGAGGCACGGGGTTCGATCCCCCGCATCTCCAATTTTTTTTATTTTTTTTATTTTTTTTATTTTTTTGGTCATGTTATGTAACTTTGACTCCCGAAAAGGTAATATTTACAAATTTTATGCACGTCAATCTTTTCCATATATGTTGGATGTTTGGTCTTATTGTACACAAGTGAAATACACTAATTAAAAGTAGAGATTGACCATTAGTCATTAGACTAGCTGAAGTGCTTTTCACCGAAATGTAGCAATAGAAATTTAGAACATTACTTTCTTCACATTGACCCTTTTCATGATCATATTTAGTAGAACTATTTATTCAATTATAGGGGTCAATCTACCAAATTGACCCATTTCTCAACTTTATTAGACTATTATCTACTTGTCCATGTCATATTTGACGCATTACAGACTTGTCAGACGATACCTTGCATGGTCCCTAGGCACCAACATAATCGACAAGGTATACAACGTGATCTTGTAGCTGGAAAGCAAATAACAAGAAAAGGCAATTAAGGTGTCATACATGACTCATACAACTGATTCTGGACTCATAACGAGCCAAACATGCAGATCGAGCGCCTTCCACAATAATATTTGTTTAATTAAATAGTCATTTCTATTGCTTCTTTATTTATCCCACCACCGTAGATAAACGCTGTATATATCATTACACAAAAAGTCAAAAACACGTGTGGTATACTATTTGCTTAGGCAGAAAAGGGTATCCGAAGAGCCATTCTCTGTGCCAGCCAAGGCCTTTCTGGGTTCGGGTCAATAAAAGCATGCACCAAAAACTGTTCGGCTTCGTCCTCCATGAGTTCTCTTGCCCATGTCACACGTTTTTCTGGGCAACTCCCTGGACCAAAACATCTGCAATGTTTACCAAACACACCAATCAGAAAAGATTTGTGGCGGGATGATTGAAATATGAACTTTTATATATACCTGTACTCGTAAAAGCAAGCACTTCTTTCATTTTCGGCCTTGCCCCAATTATTCCAACCATGGTGTTTAATACATGAATCCATGTAAGTGTAAGCAAAAACCACCCTCCCAAAAGGTCCCCATGGGCGCCCAAGATAAGTGTATGGTGTACCCCCATTGCCTGTAATGACACATCTGCATTGATTCCGATGGTACTTAGTTAGCATCAAGGGCACGCAAAGAGGTCAATTTAATAATTGGATACGTCAGTCAGCTTCAAATCAGAGTGTTAATTGTTATTTCGAACAGTCAACCAGATATTACTACAAAGGCATGATAAAGAAGTTCAAAGTTCATTAGGTTTCCTCCATTCTCAATTAGTTGGTCCTAATTCCATACGTTCTCAGATTTGAAGTGTCTGTATACGCGTTCAACACGATTATTGTGATAGTCGTATTAATATGTTTTAGTGTTTGACCAATGCTAATTCTGTTTATTTAGGTCAAAGCAATTAACTTAGGAGAAATTGGTAAGGACTTGTCATAAGAATACTGATACTGATATTTATGTAAAACTGCCTAATTATTTCCAACTAATCACATGATATTCAATTTTGATTCTTAAGCGTAAAATTATCACTTCAAAAAGACATTTGTAATGAACCCTTGTATATGCAACCTATCTCCCAAATGAGCAGGAACTAAGAAACTACTATATGACCATGAAGATATAATAGCTTGTGTCTTACATTGACGCACTTTGACCGTTTATAACTTCTGATATCAAAGTATCAAAAGAGTCATAAGAAAGTAAATGGGAATGGTATGCTCAGTCTTTATCTCAAGTTTACTAATTCAAAGGTTGGTGAGTGTAAACACATCTATGGGTTGTTGGAGTTACCAAATTTCATCACTTTGAAACAGAAGTGAAATCGCATATTATTTTTCACACATTAAATAGGTTATATGCGCATCTTTAGCGAGCTATCAAATTTCAACTCACAACCTTTTATGGGTATGACATATTTAAACAAACAAAATCCTATTCATTTAAATCAATTGCAAAAAAAAGTCTAGAGTAATTGAAGGCAAACCTTAAGAAGACATAACCAGTTGTCTCTTGACAAGATTTTCTACTTTGGGCAGTTATGTAACCACCTGACTTGCAGTGGATGTGACAATGTTCCAGCAATGCGGTGCTATTCCCAAAAATGAAGTCAACACTTCCCTCAATATAGCAATCTTTCAAATACTGCTTCCCGTAATGTAAATAAAGAGTATCCTTCAAACATGTCAAGGTCCAACAGATCACAATCAATACCGACAAGGTATGACAATTCTCAGCAAAGCAGTACCTTGACTTACTTTATTCACAAATGTTGATTCAAGTTGGTTTCTAGCTTAATACATAGAAATATTGAATAGCAAACAAATTTACCAAAAATATACACTAGCTATAACGTGTCAGTCATGCCATAAAAATTATAGTTGTTACCTGCCAGCCAAGAAATCTGCAGTTATAAAAAGCACATCGATCAGCGGTTACTCTGATCGCCACTGCCTGGCCAGAACCCTGAATTGAGAAAATTAAAACAGTCATAATTCTCACACGTAATATTTTCTAAGGTGTTTCATCATGAAAATTTATTGAAAAAGAAAGAAGACCTCAGGAGCCGAATTCTCAAATGTAATATTTTCACTAATGAAATCCTCCCCTTCAACAATGACAGTCCCACACCCAAACGTTCCTGTTCCAATAACTCGTGGTGCCTGCTTATACATAAACAACAAAAACACAAAACCATTTAAATAATTAAAGAAAATTAATGTCATTTTCTATTCTTGATTGCTTCAATCCGTAGAAGCAACAAAACCCTAAATCTCCGGGCAATCCAAAAGGGTAGTCGCCCTGGGATTAGTCGGCTCGCAATGTCAAGTCGGAAACCCAGGTAACCCAAAAAAAATGTTGAAGACAAGGTGGTGTCTGGGATTGCTTATTTGAACTCCTTACTGCTTTTGAAATAATTTATTTTGTCATAACCGCTACGTAGTTTTGAGCTTTTAAAAACCAAACACCCTTAAGACTGCTTATCGGTTATACCAAATGCAATAAGCAGATAAGCATTTCAAAAAGCAATCCACACACCACCAGTTACCACGTATTTCTTATAAAGTCTGCTTCTTGCTTATTTAAAAAGCAGTTGGAATAGGCATTGACAACTGCAAGAGATGCTGTTTTTGGTCGTGTTTGGTGCTAAAAAAACACAAGTTTTATGTTATATGCTAGTTTCTAGAGAGTATGCCATGTCATACTCTCAAAGTTTTATGGCTCATTTTTTTAGTAGTTTTGGTAAAATCGCATAATTATAAAGTAAACAACTTCAAACTGGTTAGGGCTAATGACTTAGAAAGTCATCTTACTTGACACTTTTTGTCTTTGTGTGTGGCCATCTTTATTTTTTCCTATTTTATCATCAAACTTTCAAAAGTCGATCATTGTGTGTATTTTGTGACTATTTTGTCATGTAAAATGACCATTTTACCCTTCGAAAATTGGAAAATGTAAGGGTAAAACGGCCACAAAATACACACAATGATCGACTTTTGAAAGTTTGATGACAGAATAGGAAAGAAAAAAGATGGCTACACACAAAGACAAAAAGTGTCAAGTTAGATGACTTTTTAAGTCATTAGCCCAACTGGTTATTCAATATTCATAAAGCCTCATTTCACTCACTACATAATCAGATAAGCAGTTGGGTAAGCAGATCTCAAACACCCTCAAAACTTGTCTATCTGTGTCAAAATACAATAAATAGATAGGCAACTTTATTAAGCATTAAAGCACACCCTTGGTTAGGGTGTGCAACCATAATTGCTTCAACTTCATAAGGGGGTGTTTGGCTGAAAGCCTTAATTAGATAGCTTATGAGCTTACTGAATTTTGATATAGCTAATAAACACTTATAAATGTCTGGATAGTGCCAAAGCTTAGGTTTATCGGTTTAACTAACTTGTTTCAATAAGTTGTTACACAAGATCAAAGGGTGTTTGTGATTCCTTATTGTTTTCTGCTTATATAAGCACATAAGCAGTTCACAGTGTTTGGTTAAAACAAACTGTTTCTGCTTAGTTTGGGGTAAAATAGATTGTCCTAACATGCTTATTTTATAATGCTTATGGTTTACAGCATAGGCAAATTTAAACACTAAATACTTCTTTAGCCGTTTATTTCTAAGCATAAGCATAAAAAATAACTAAATAAGCAATCCCAAACACTCTTTAATTTAAACACTAAATACTTCTTTAGCCGTTTATTTCTAACAGGTTTAGGAGCTTAAAGAGTGTTTGGGATTGCTTATTTTAGATAAGCAATCCCAAACACTCTTTAAGCTCCTAAGCCTGTTTCAAAACACTCTCACATTTTGTGTTTGTGACACAACAAAAAGCTAAACATGTAGGCGTCTTGATGTACTCACAAGAGGTCTGAGGTTCAAACCTCACTACATAAACATCTTAGGTCGCTAGGGAAAGCGTTGAGAAACAGTCACGGTATACCCTAGTTAGACACCATATATCTAAGTCAAAGACTAGCACTAACCTAGTCCGTTTACCCGTTTGACTCCACACAAAACTAATAAGTTAACTTATACTGTGTTTGTTTGTGGTTATTTGATTTGTGAGCTTATGTGATTTCGGCTTATGTTTCGTAAGCTCAAAATTTCAGACTTATTTTGGGAATTATGGGCTTATATTAGTATATTATGTCATAACAAACTTACACTATATAACCCAAGTTTAAAAATAAGCCAAACAAATCGTGCTTATAAAATATAAGCAAAAAGTCCCCATGTGGCCACGGAGGTTCACCTGCGCCGACTCCGGGATATCCAAAAGGGTAGTCGCCCTGGATTAGTCGGCTCACAATGTCGGGTCGGAAACCCAAGAAAATCGAAAGCAAATAAGCCCGTAAATAAGCTTAAACAAACACCCTAAAAATAAATATCCACATAAACAAAACCCTAGTCCAATCATATATAATCATAATAAAAGTTTAGGATTTAAAAGAAAAAGAAAGATAGTAACCTGATGATGATCAATCTTAGTAGCAGTATTATCCCAAGTAATAACAGTGATCTCAGGCCTTAACCCAGCAAGTGTTATTAAGTTTTTAGTCTTGGGAACATACAAAGGTTGTTTATATATCCCAGGAGACACACGTATTACTGTCCGACATGTGTTCCCCAAAGGTACTGAGTCTATTGCTTCTTGTATTGTACGGTAGTCTCCGTTTCCCTCACGCGCCACCGTCACTACACGCGCCATTTATCAGTTTTACTATCTATCTATCTTATGTTGTTCTTGTTGTTTAGATCAGTTACTTGAGTTGGGATGGAATGGAATCAGTTTTTCAAGTGGAGGCGGTGTTGTTCAGTTAAATTCTGACACGTGGAAATTCATTTCTTAATAAAATAACTTTTAAAACCAAATACGTAAAGAAAAATGATTGACAAAGCTAAAAAACTATCACTACTTTGCATCTATGTGTTGTACTGCGTGTATTATCAGTATAATTTAATGGCGTGTGCACATTACTTTTAGTGGTTTTAATATCACCTCACTAAAAATGTGATAAAGAAAAAAATAAAGTAACTCCTAATACCGTCTTCCACGGGTTATGGGTCCCAATACCGTTGCACGGTATATAAGGGAGTTTGAGACGTAGACAACTATACCACTACCTAAGGTAGAGAGACTGCTTCCGATTTTACCAAAGGTAGAAAATGACCTCTGATCTTGCAAGAAGTGATGATCGAACCCTATTTCTTTTGCGATATAGGTTTAAGAAGTGATGAGCCATTACCAAAATGTTCACGAAGCGCAAAACTTTTTGCACTCCCCATTTCTTTTGCGCTCCATGTCTACATGTCCAATTCTGATTAGTGGAGTATATATTATAAAAAATAATACAGAGCGTAAATTGTTTGATCGCCATACCCATTTTGCGTACGTGTTGGTTTTAGAGGTTAGGTTTTTAGAGATAAAAGCTAAGATTTTCAGATAAAATAAAAAATTAAATAAACAAGGCGTGCAAATATTAGCTAGGCATGCAAATGACATGTCAAGTTATGAGCCTTTCATTTTAATTAACTATGACATGGAGAGCAAACCATGTTTACGTGTCAAGTTATTAGTCTTTCCTTGTCGTAAATTAAAGCGTGCAAATGATCATGGCATGCAAACATTTTAACATATGTTATTTATATATTCAATCTTAACGAGAATAATGTACACATGTATTAATCTTAAGGTAAGAGCGCAAATGGTCATGGCGATCAAAACATATTTGCGCGTATAGTAGATTCTTGTAACACACTTTTCAATGGTTAATTTTGGTAACACAGTTACTCATGCGTCGACTTTGAAAATTTCCTCTAACTTTTAAGTTCACACAATTAATACTATATGATTTTAAGAGCAAATGTGTCAACAGAGTTATACGGTGATGTTATAACAGAAAATGTTGTCACTTCAGCATTTTACCTATATAACTCAGTACTTATAACTTAACTCAAAACACCTTCCCTTCATCAATCAAGTTATAAGACACATTTTGACCACACATAACTTAATAAAACACAGATAAAAAAAAGTAAGTAACGTATAACTCTGTTGTTATATTTAGCGGAAGACGTTCTTACAACTCAAGGAAAGGTGTGAGGCTATTGTTATAAGGTTGAGTTATAGGTCACTAGCCAAGATATAACTTACCCACTCTAGGTGCTCTAAGAAGTTAAATATGCTATAATTAATACTTTCATAAGCTTTAAAGATATGTTTTGACAAAAATAGCCGAAGCTTTTAGCTAAAGCTTGAGCTGGAGGTTTTAGGAGCCGGACTTGTAATTTCTATTTTCACGTGTGTTTTACGAAGGTGAAGCTTATAAATATAAGGGAAAATCCCATTTCTACTCCAAAAAAAAGTGAAATGCGATCCTATCCCAAAAAATCTTTTTTCATAAAATTGTAACATTTCTCAATTTCATGTCATTTTACGACTCCTATTATTCGTCACTATTTATTTTGGTCCAATACGCGTTTACTTTTAATTTAACTTTTAAACTAAATCGCGTAGACTAAAAATAATCATTTAACGTAAGCGGTCACCAAATAAATTAATTTTACATCAATCAAGTGTTATATAATTATTAGGTACGATAATTTATTACTTGCGATTTTATTTTATCGGCGGCACAGTAGAACTTACGTTTCGCAATAAAATACGTTTAGACACACCTCGGAAATACCTAGACTTACCTAGACTCAAACCAATACCCACTTTTAATCCTTAAACATAAAATTTATAAAATTCTTGTGTTAATAACCCACTAGGGCCAAATAAGGTTTAAGAAGTAACCCATAAAGAATTCCGTCTCCATGTGCGTAATCAACTAGAAAATCACTTAATAATCCCTAAGTATTACAACCTATGCTTAATTAAAACATGTACTAATGGTCTCTAACTAACTTATTACAATCAAGGTTAATAACCATTTGAGATCTCTTTTGGTCCTCCTTGTGCCGCGCTAAATGCCAAAGCACCCAAGAAAAAACCCATAAATTCCAAATCCTAGTAAATCTTGTACAAATATATGGTAATTAAGAGATATACTTAGGTGGTTTAGCAAAATACAGGCTAACTAAAACCCTCAAAACCACTAATAAGGGCACGAATTTGACTTAGGATGGAACTAGGAAAACTAACTAGCTATCAAGCCTATATATACTCACTCATATTGTCCCTTAAACATTTCCTAAACTCACAAACACTCTCAAGCCAAAGCCACATTGTTTTCTTTCATTGTATTCGGGTTATATAATAACCGAACTCAAACACGACACCACATTTTACAAAGAAAGGATTCTAAGGCATTGAGTTAGAGCTATGAGTGAAGGAAAAATGCAATGATCGGGTTACTTATATTAGACGAATTTGGTAGTTACGTACGGATTTCGGGTTCACTACACAATACATAACCAAAACACTAGGACCCTTGTAAGTCTCGAACTAAGCATTACATGTCATATTCTATTCGTTTTTATTAATGTCTAGTTGTAAGGGTCACGTTAACTTGTATGTAACAAGTTAACGTGAGCATGAACGTGCATGGTTCAACCCATGCATGGTTCACGCATATATATTACATGTATATGATCTTGTGTGGTGATAACGTGTATAAAACATGGTTAATCATCGAGTTAAGGCCTAAGCTTTACGTTTAAAATACAAGAATGGTAACTTATTAACGATATCTATCAGGTTAATAAAAGTATATTTATTAACGATATCTATCCTTAGTCGCATACCTTCCCAAGAGCCATCAAGTCAAGACAAATACAATAAACATGTGCACCACCACACAAGTGATAACATAATATCTAAACTAAGCAATCTTATACGTAGTTTATGCATTATGGTCGTTAGCCTAAACTGTAGACTAAGACAGACCGTATTACTTAGGTATATAACGGTTGTGATTCATTATGCCATACTTAATATATTTATCATTCACAAGAGGAACTACTACTCAGGTGAGATTCAAAGCCCTATAGTTATACAATTATTTAAAATGATTTACATCTTGGGGTGAGAACATGCTATTGTTTTATAAATTGACGCAAGTGTACATTTAATACCATGAATACGTATATTGCCTAAGTAGCGTAACCCATCTGAGCCCATTACATGAAACTGACAATTACTAATTGTGAGCGTGGAATGTTATAAATAGATCTATTTTGGGATTGGATATCCCCGTTTGGGTGAGGTACGCTCATGGATACAGTGCCTGATTGCCCGGACAACAAACGTATACCATAGTCATGATTTGGTATGTTGCGGGTTAGAACATCATTCACGTGCATGTGCTTATTGGCAATTTATTGCATTCATACATGTCGAGCTTCAGTGTCATGAGCTTAGGAAAACGTAATTACTTTTTATGATGTTTGCATCTGTTGCTTAATCATACACTTGGAAATCTTGCGGTCCTACTATTGATTTACATAAACCTATGAATTCACCAACTTTATGTTGACGTTTTAAGCATGTTTTCTCAGGTCAATAAGGCACGAGGTGCTCAGATACATTGGGGGTCACTCTTTGGAAAGAGTCAGTACTAAAGATTTGGGCGTATTACATTTTGGGAACATTTGTTATAAACCGAAATCTTTACTTATATTGTCGAACAATTTAAAGCCATGAGCTTATGTAATGAACAAGTATTTTGTTAATCCAATGTATCTTTTTTAAAACGACACGTTTAGTGGTCGTTCTCATATCTTGTGCTATTGATCTATGAAGTAACGCCCTCGGATATTCAACATTCCGCTGCTACCCAGATTTGGGGGTGTTACAGATTGGTATCAGAGCCAGGTTATAGAGAACCAGGTCAAAAGTTTTTGTCTGGACTATAACCATTTTCAAACACTGCATTTACCAATGGGGTTTGCACGGGACACACATACATTACTTGTTTGCAATCTAGCACATGTGCTTACATGACCTACACTATTTTAGCATTAGTAGTTACTAAGTGCTTGCATAATTGATATACGAGTATATAAATTATATTACGTATATTACTATAAGAGTCTTAAAAATTTATACTTATATAAGTTATTTTTGTTTTTTACAGCAGTCATGTCTTCTGCATCATCTGCGGTTACCTACACTTCCGTCTACACCGACTCCGAGCCAGGGAGGGTATTTTGGAGAGCCGATGAGGAGATATCTGATGGAGGTTCTCCACGAGTCATCGTATTAGGATACGATGCCATCACCGGATTACATACCAGGCCCTGAGGAGCCACAAACACCACCAGTACCACAGGACGAGGATGAGCGTGAGCCTATGTTCATACAGCCACATGATCCTGACTATGTGCCAGAGCCTATATACCCTGAGTATATACCATTGGAGGATGAGCATGAGTTTCCGGCTGAGGAGCAGCCATTACCTCCTGTTGATTCACCTACTGCTAAGTCACTAGGATATGTTGTTGAGTCGGATCTAGAAGAGGATCCAGAGGAGTATGAGGATGATGAGACCGAGGATGGTCCGGTTGACTATCCTATAGACGGGGGAGAGGATGGAGATGAGGATGACGGTGATTCATTCGAGGATGACGCCGATGATGAGGATGAGGATGAAGATGATGAAGATAAGGAGGAGGAGGAGCACTTAGCTCCGGTCGACTCCGCTATTGTTGTACCTACTGTTGAGCTTGTTTCCCCACCTGAGGGAACAAAGCCTGTTATACCACCACCCTCTACTGACATTACTACCACTGGAGCTAGGATTACTGTCCGGCTTCAGGCTTCCATATCCCTTCTACCAGAGGCAGAGGTTGAGAGACTTCTAGCCATGCCTACTCCACCACCATCACCACCTATCTCACTATCACCACCCTCCGCATGGGAGCGCCTTGCTAGGTGCATGGCCCCATCTGCACATTCATCACCACCACCTGTGCCATTACCATTACTACCATCATATGGGTGTCCAACCCGAATCCATACACTCAGGCCCTTGTTGATGCGGTTACTGCCGCATTACCATCACCTCCACTACCACCACTACCACCATCTCTATACATACCACCACCTGTTGACTGTAGGGATGATATTCCCGAGTCCGAGCAGCCACCTCATAAAAGGTCGTGCTTGTTTGCTCTAGGCTCTAGGTATGAGGTCGGGGAGAGTTCTACTGCTAGACCTACTGGAGGTCGAAGGGTAGACTATGGGTTTGTCAGCACCTTAGATGCTGAAGAGAGACAACGAGGGATTAGAGAGGTTGGGTATGGTATTAGGGATACTTGGGTGGATCCGACAGAGGCAGTTCCTGAGATAGCACATATGACCGTGAGAGAGGTCAATACTAGGGTCACAGAGCTTGCTGAGCTCCATGAGCATGATACACAGGACTTATATGCTCTACTAGAGGATGCTCAGGATAGTAGGACTCTCATATCACAGCGAGTCACTATGGACTCGCAGCGGGTCGACTTACTTATGGGGGATAGGATAACTCTCCAGGAGACGGTACTCATTGTGGAGAAGGAGGCCTATGCTTCCCGAGAGGCTTGGGGTCATGCGATAGGATTGAGTCAGGCGGTCCATTATGAGTTTCAGACACACCATGAGCAAGTATATGCACACGAGTCCCAGCTCCATGCACATCAGACACAGCTACAGTTGTAGGGTACTCTTATTTAGACACAGCACCAGGTACATGAGACTCGCTTTCAGATGCAGCAGGCTGAGATGACAGAGCTTCGAGAGATTGACCGTAGGCGTCAAGCACAGATAGTAGAGACTCTCCGTGTGATGAAAGACATGAGGCGAGAGATGGGTGACATGCAGGCCGAGTTGTTAGCACTGCGAGAGCAGCGGAGGAGAGCTAGGAAGCCAGCACCAGATACTAGAGTTCCAGATCACTAGGATGCTTCTAG